>KN470606.1:28538-65497 GCA_000787095.1 Periophthalmodon schlosseri | reverse complement strand
TTTCCCTCTCCCTTCCTTTTTCTCTCTGTGTCTCCTTCCATCTCTCTTTCTCTGTTACTTTCTCCCTTAATCTCCATCTCTCTCTCTCTCTCTCTCTCTCAACCTCTCTCTGTCTCTCTCTCCATCAATCTCTCTCTGTGTCTCTCCATCTCCATCTTTTTCTGTCTCTCTCTGTCTCTTTCTCATCTCACTGTTTCTCACTGTCCACCCCTTGCTTTCTCTCTGTCTTCATCTCTATCTCTGCCTCTCCCCCTCCCTCTCTCTCTCTCTCTCTCTCTCTCTCTCTACCTCTTTTCTCTTGTCTTTTTCTCATTCATTCTTTGTCGTGTTGTGTACAGATCATGCCTGGGAATAGCAGCTGTGCATAGAGATACTGACGGATGTATCGTCGTAACATTATCGACATTAGCGGAGCAGTATAACATCTGCAAATAAAAAATCTATTTAATTACTCCTGCTTCTTCAGAAAGCTGGGACCAATCAACAAGTCTCCTGTTGAAAAATGGAAAGACTTCAAATTCTATTCAAAATACTACCTCAAATCAGCTCACTCCTGCCCTCTGCTGATCGCCAAATGGTACTGTCAGTCACATGAAAAGGCGATGATACGTGATAGACTAATTATTAAAAATATTGCATTGCATTCATTTAAGGTGAACTCTTGAGGTTACTGTATATTCAGTCGTTCTATTCAACGTGTCCAAAAGTCAAGAAATCCTTCAATATTATACGTTCAATTAAATAAATATGAGAGAGAGAAACTATCAGAGACCGTGGCCTTCGCTCTGCATTTAATTCAATGGATTCCTGTGGTGGTCGTCATGGTAACGGCTGAAAAACACCTAATTAAATCATGAGGAAACATCAATATGGGGATTAACATGGTCTTATGGGAGGTCAGCCACATTGGTTGTAGTACTAATAAGTGCAGCATAGTCGTGGTAGCAGTTGTACCAGTAGTATTTGTATTCCCTTTGTCTGCATTAAAAGTTGAAATAGTAGGCCTAGTACTAGTAGTAAAGGTAGTAACAGTTGTACAGCTGGTTCAGAGATACTACAGATTTAATAAGTGAGATAACATTTTTTTTTTTAAATTCAAGTATTTTTAACTTAGCTAGATTTTATTTTTTGACAAGGTCTGCATGGCTCATATAGCCCACTGATTGTAAAAGTTATTTTTTAACTTATTTTTGGAAGTAATTACATGGACACTTGGTTTGTGCATTTGGAGAGTCTAATTGCTGGAGTTTGATGTTGAGATGCATCAGCATAAACGCTGCACTTTGACCTCTAATGAAAAAACAAAACAAAACACAAGGCCATTAAAGGAGGGAAATGAGAGGAGAAAATGTTTTTTTTTTTTGCTATTTAAACATAAAACTAACAATAAATACTGTCTTGCTACTACTGCTATTATTATTTTTTGAAAGAATAGCAGATATCATTTTAATCATTCAAAACTTGAAATTCATAAAACAAGGTGGATTCAAATCTTGGAATTGGGACTGACTGTAGATAAATCCAAACTTTGAAGAACACATATTGTGCAAAATTGATCTTTTTGAGCTTTTAACCATGTTGTAACATTGTGCCTCATGAAACATATGAAAAACACCTGGATGTATTTTTTCATTCAGACTTGTTTCATGAGTCCTTTTTAATAAGTCATCTCCCTCTGAGAATTCAGTTTTGATTTTCTCAGCATTATTAGGTCACAGGTGATGTTATTTTCTATTGAAAAACTGTCATTCCTCTCACTGTAACTGCTGCTGTCAAGCTTGTAATTTTGGTTATAAAATGTTCATATTAACTCGCACTACATGATCCTGGTATTTTTATTTTGCTGTTTTGTCTGTAAATCAAGATATGAGTATTAATAACAGACAAATCAGGTGCCTTCCCTCCCTACTCCCTACTAAACCAGCGGTGCGGGCGGGAAGGGGCGTTGCCTTCAACAGCCTCGCTCTGGATTGGCTTCAAATTCGTCCCTATACCTGCTTCATTTGACTGGAGCCGAAGGCTATGGGTGACGTCACACTCTTGTAGTCCACGTCTTTATACATATGGTTCTTACCTTAGTTGTAATTTTTCAATAGTAAATCCCTCTGCTGCCAGTACCCAGTATAGAGAGTGCATCTGTGTCTATTGTCTGTACATAGCCATTATTGTAACTTAAAACATGAGATACCAAAGCAATTCTACTCAAGAGCATGTTTAAAGACCAATAACAACACAAATAATGCATAGTATTTTCTTTTAACAGAGGATTATGTTGTTCTACAACCAATAAACCAAGTAGAAATCTGTTGCTACCATACTTGCCTTTATTAAAGGTCCTATATTGCACAAAATTGACTCCTGTGAGCTTTGAGCCATGTTACAATGCTGTTACCTCATCAAAAACATACCCAGAGTTGTGTTTTGTTTGAGTAATTGTTAGTCTGTCTACATCTCCAAAGCTCAAAATGATTTGTTCCACTTTTGAGGTCATGAAGCTCAAAATGATTTGTTCCACTTTGTGAGGTCATGAAGTGGTAGTTTTCAAGTTAACAGCTTCTTTTTACTTTTAGTTCAGTAGAGATAGACAATTCCAGGGCTGAAATTGTCCAAATGATTCTAGTGACGGTGTATGGAGTTTAAAAACACAGTGAAGCACTTCCTGTATTACCACATGACATCACAAGGTGGAAGAGAGTGTTTTCAGTTTGAGAGAAGAACTCAGCCTAAATATGCAGGGTTTGTGTGATAAACATGTGTGAAAGAAACAAAACACGACTCTGAGTATGTTTTTGATGAGGAAACAACATTATAACATATCATATCAGAAAATAGCATAATATGGACCCTTTAAAACTAGTACTTTTATAAATTTGACAAATGCAAGACTGAACTGCTCACAAAAGACGACAGGATAAAATATGATGTATGTTTAGTCGTATTGGTTTCCACACCATTTGAACTAACAGTGGTCATTACAGGTCAAGCACTGCTGTAAATCCAGGACCTCTCTGGATTGGAGTCGGACCAATAGCAATCAAACAAAGGATTATGGCTGGACAGTGGAGACCCACAGCCTATAAAGACACTATATTACACCGACTTTTATGGAGCGCAGTAACAATGAGTTTTAATAATGTTAGATACTAGAAGTGATGCATCTGGCGATAGCCATTTGAACTGTGGGTTGGAAGATCGTAATGATTCTATATAGAGAGAGGTGCTCAAGCTATGGCTACTCGATTATGGGAAAAAACATCAAAATTTTGGGGGGTCATAAATTGTTAGATTAGACATGGATTTTAATTTTTTTTATTAAAGTTTTTTATTAAATGTGCAGCCAAATCTCAAGCATAGTGCATTCTTTTACCCACAACTTTTCAAAAACCTTTTATAGCCTATGTTACAAATAATCATCGTTTGTTTCAGGCACCTAGATATTGAAAAGGGATTATATTACAGTCTATGTTGTCTTGTTTATTGAAGCACTTTACAAAATACCTTTGTGGTTGCTATGGCAACTGCTCAAATTGTAGAAAGTGAGTTTTTTATTAAATCCAGAAACATGTGTATTATAAAATCTTACCCTTTAGAAAGTATTCAAAAACATCGTAAGATACTATACTGTACTAATACTAGTCCTGCTATGAGAACATCTTCACGTGGTACTTCTAACTTCTAACAGGCTACTTTTACTGTTACTACATGTACCGGTACTGTCATTACTTTTACTGCTGCTCTTCAAAGTAGCCTACCGTTGCTGGTTTACTTGTCCATCCTTTGTCAATAATGCTATGTATAAATAAATTGCACATATAAAATAAATCATTGTACACGTGCACTTCATCTAATCTATACTGTTCTATCTTTTGTTCAGATCGACTGGCCAGCCCCACAAGATAAGAAGAGGGAGTGCGTGGCCAAGGGAAAGAACAACCAGGTAACACACTTTAGCCACTTAAGCGCTGTTATATTCCTCCCTGATCAATTACATTTTGTCAAGTCAGGCTCACGTTTCAGGCTTGGAGAGCTTCCAGTCATTACATTAGCAAGCTTCCCCCTCAACTTCACATCGCAGCCATCAGCAGCTTTAGCTTTAGCTTCTGATCAGCAGCGTTACAAATAGACCCGCGTCCTGTTTACAAGACGCTAACAGGAAGTCAAAACAATAACATCAGGAGGCGCGTATCGGTAAATGTCGTTACGAGTGGTGCGGAGAGTGATGGAGGATGAGACTTTTAAAGAATGAAAAGCCCTAGATACTGGTGCGGTGCAGTCAAAATAAACATCTCAAAAGTCACTCAACTTAGGGATGACTTGTCAAATGAGTTAATATGAAACACTTTTGTCTTACTTATAAACTCTAATTACACTATTATGTTGTCATGGCAATGTATTTGTATATGCCAAACTTTTAACCCGGACCCTAGGAAGATTAGCAATCACCACATTGGAAGCTAATGGGTGTCCGGTGTTAAATAAAGAAATAATTATTAATCTCACATAAAACAAGAGGTGAACCAAAGTTAACCCAAACCTGTTTCTCCATGCCTGTGTCTGAATGTCCACCCCTAGCCCCTCATTCACTGCATAGCCCCACACTTTTTAGCAGACTCTATATTTTAAACATGGAGGTTTGAGATGTGGAAATTATTGCTCTTTTAACAGCTCAAGCTAAGCTAAGCGGCTAAGCAACTGTACACAGCAATGGTTTATTTAATAGTGAATTATTCATAATCAGCGAACAACAGTGTGATAAACCAGCACTTCTATCTGCTTTCATTCAGTCATGTTGTGTCCAGTTAAAGACCTGTTGCTGTCCGCTGTTGTTTTTTCTGAATCTCGCAATGACCGGTCTAGTGACCACCAGTGCCCACTACTTTTCACACTGCATTGTGAGAAATTTAGAGTGCACTACTTTTTCACTCCTTGGTCATTTGGACACCACTAAAAATGGCGTGACCCCTAAATCGTGCCCTTAGTAGGGAATAGTGTGGACATTCGGACACAGGCCATATTTTGGTAGCATTTTTTGTGGTTACGAAGTAACGTCAATTCAGGCTTAATGGGCTTTAATATATTATATCTACTATACTTAAAGTAGTAAGTATAGTAATCAGTTATTTGGGTTAATTCTTTGAGCTTTCTTTGATTTTCTAACATGGACACAAAAACACGAGTCATATTTTGTGCCAGTCCCAAGTACAAATAAATGTTTGTTTGTTTGTTTTTTGTTTTTGTTTTTTTTGGGGGGGGGGTTCACTGGTTGATAACAGAGAAGCAGATTAACCAACAACCAATTCATAAACAAGTCGTTTTATATATACCATGATTGTTTATGTTTGTTTATTTCCTTTAATTCATTTGTTACAAATCAAATGCATTTACTTCTCTAAGCAATATCATCTGGGTCTGTCTTTAAGCCTCTGTCCATTTCTGCACATTTGAAAATGTACCTAGTGTCTAATGCTTTTTTAGTAGAGAATCCCTGGACCAATGGGACAAGATTAGCAATAACATTATATTGTAGACGCTTTTTAGTTTACATTAAAGTAAAAGTGGTGGCCTTAGCTTTATACCCCTCTGACTACAACACCCCATAGTCCAAACATGCTTTAAACTCCATATTCAAATGAATGTCTCTTCTGAACCTCGTAGAACATTTGTTTAAAAAGCGGTCAGTGGTCTAGTCCCTGTTTCACTCTCCTTTCTCTGCATAATGTACTCTTCATTTGTAGAATCATGTTTAATTTTTTATGAAGGCACACACAGGTTTTTGGGGAAGACGAAGCGAAACTTTTACCTTTTGCACCACAGTTATTCTGACATGTTGTAGTACAGAATATGAAGGCAGTTCAGGGACAACCCAAATGGTCTCAGAATGACTAGATATACAGCATACATACAGTTTAGTCTTAAGAAAACTCTTAAGTTGAAAATATATAGTTACTTACACTTAAAGGCTGACTCAAAGATGGTCATTTAACAACTATTCGCATCCAGCTGTAGCCAGTATGCCGTTGTGTCCTAGGCAAGACACTTTTCACCCACCTTGTTAAGTGTGGTGTGGGTGATTCGTCACCATCAGGGAGGTCATCAGTGCAGATCGGCAGCCGCAAACAGCCAATGCTAACTATTCGCTATGCTAATTAGTCTTTGAATTACTCTAATTATTCATCACGTAACTATACAGTACAATATCTGTCACAAAATATTTCTCATTATCCCTTTAAGTAGCTACAATTTAACAGAGGCCAAAGCTAATCCCTACTACATATGGCGAGACATAAAATCTTACAATGCAGAAATCCCATATGGCGTTTACAGTGTCCAGTGTTAGATTAGCAATTAGCTGTTTATGTCAAGCTGCCAGACAGATCTCATTGTAATTAGCCGCAGTGATTGCAGAGGCTGTAAAAGTAAATTATAAAAAAATGCAAATTGTGATAATACGAGCAGTAAAATATGCATATTGTTTATATATTTTTTTCCAAATGTAATGGCCACATCATCGGAATGGAGTGAATTATTCATCGCACTAATTCCTATTCCAGCATCTGTTCCCAATTGCATTCCGAGAGTTGTATTGTTTGTCAGAGCTTGAGCATTAAAGGGCATTTCTCATAAAACACTGCATATATTACAGCTCTAATCACTTGCATATTGTTTAGATGAAGACAAGCTGCCGGGTTCTTGTCGCATTCAAAGGTTGGAGAGATAATTGTGCATGTTAACTCAGTGTTTAGATCTGGCCTTGAGTAAATATTTGCAAAGGAAATGGTCTCGTAAACAAAGCAAATTGTGGGACCGATCAGAGAGACAAGAAAAGGTAATGGATCTAGATGGAAAACTCTATACTGGGTAATAAATAATGAACAAGATTGGCATTTGAAACGTAACTTGGACTTGTAGATGTAATACTGGGTGTGTCAGTGAAACAATTTGAGGGAAAAAGTATATGTAATTGTATTTTGACACTTTCTCACTTTCAAATGAGAGTCTTAGTTACACATTATATTTTATACATTTTTTATGAATTCACCTTATTTTTACTGTCTTAAAAATCTGAAAAACAGATCTAGTTTATTTTAAGCATTTTGCAGCATTAAAGCTAAAAACAACTAGCATGCTAACACAGCACACTTCCTGATTCTGACCTGCTTTACAATATACTTGTGCAGATTTTGCTCAACTACATGGCAAAAAATTGGGTACATCCATTTTAATCGGGTACAGCCTTTTAATTCTGTCTGGTTGCATAGCGTTCCCTAAAGTCGGTGGTTTCCAAGTGCTCATTCAGAACCCTAAATCTGGACTGTTTTTTATGACAATGTTAAATAGATAGAAACACTTGCTATGATGTAATTGTGAAACCACAATTTACAAAGATAAATTGGGTGAATTTATGTCCAACTGGCAATCAGGCATAGTATTTCATTTGCACATAAAAAATATTAAAATATTCTTACCATCTCTCTCCTCTCTTTGTTTTAGACTGAGTGCTTCAACTACATCCGCTTCCTGCAGAGCTACAACCACACGCACCTGTACACCTGCGGCACCTACGCCTTCCAGCCCAAGTGCACCTACGTGGTGAGTGCTACCTGACAGGTGTCAAACCCACACACACCTGTCTCACCTCAGGGCCAGCACCGGGCGACAAATTCAAAACAAGTGCAAAGGAAAAGATTTTCTCAAACTGGGACACACTTGTGCACTGTAATATATTTAAGTTACTCAAATCAACTTGGATGCCAACAGCTCCAGTGTTTTTGTTATTGCGCTAACGTAAATTCATATGGACAACTGGACACATGGACACACGTTTCCAGTGTTAGCAAATGTTAATCCCTAATTAATTTATAAGAACATTTTAGTAACTATGTGTAACAATTGCATTAAACAATGATTTTTATTATATTTGTGAAACTCGATTTATTTTTATGTGATCAATTCTACATCTCCTTTTATGGTTGGATTTTTCCTAAAGTTCTTTGTGACATATAGTGATCTAAGCTAACAGTTCAAAATATTACATGCAATAAGGAACACTAAGTAAGTGTTTGAATTTCTTATTATTTTATTTTGAATTTATCAGAAAGATGTATGAACTTGTTCCTTTTGTACACTGCATTACTTGGTTTTGCAGCGAATGTGCACCTTTCTGATGGTGATGTGTTGGGACATCATAGAGACGTCTGCACACTTGGACAGGCAGAGTGCAGTAGTGTTATGTGGGCAGTAATGAAAAGTGACCAGCAGCCACCTGTGCCTCCCCTATCATCTCATGTGTGTGTGTTTGTGTGTGCGTGTGTGTGTGTGTGCAGAACGCAGACTACTTCACCCTCAACACTGCCGCTCTAGAGGACGGGAAGGGCAAGTGTCCGTACGACCCTGCTAAAGGACACACTGGCCTCATAGTGGGTGAGTATGAGCTGAGAAGTCCATTGCACTGGATTACACTACTACTACTACTACTGCGTCTACTACTGTAATCCCTATAGTACTACTACTGTAATTGCTATACTAGTTAATAGTATAGGAGTAGATGTTTTATCATATTACATAGTCAAATTGAAATATCAATAAAAAAAAAAATTCTTGATCAAAGTAAAAAGAAACTACTGCTATTGCTTTTTGAGTACTTCTGCTACCAGTACTTAATACTTTACCACTATGTTTCTGCACTACAACTTCTATTTTGCGATCAATAACTTACTTTAACACAAAAAAATAATTGAAAATATGTTTTTGTGGATTTGTTATTTCATATCCAATAACTCAAAAACTTGAAAAACATATGGTCTGCTGTGTCAAAAACTCTACAGACCTTCAGAGTATTGTCCAAAGACCTGTCTAAAGTTGGAGTACACTTATGCCCCTATAGAAATCACTACAGCCATACTATTTGAAGAAAGTTGTCTGCAGTCTATTGACATTCACATCAAACTGCAGATGCACAGGGCCAGTGCCTGATGCTCCCTCCCAGCAGGCTTGTTTTGACCGCTCCAACACAAGCATAAAATGCCCATCAAATCTCTGCCAGTATTTCCCATTAGTTTTGTCATAAGCATACAGCGGCAGCCGGAGTCCAGTGACCCAGTTTAACACTGTAGTAAACAGCCTTTCCAAGTGGACAACGGCTCCTACCAAATCTTATACAAGTGGATTTTCACATTGCGTCTACTCCAGAGCACAAATGAGAGTTTTTGGTTTGTCAGCAACATTGAATAAGTTATAAATAGAAAAGTAGGTTCAAAATAAATACATACATACATACAGACATACACACAGACATACACACACACATACACACATACATACACACATACACACATACATACACACATACATACACACATACACACATACATACATACACATATATATTCTATGTTAAAGGTGCATTGTGTAACTTTTCTGGTGGAGGCTTGCTTGTCATCATGGAGATATTTTATTTCAGGTGTAACAATTGCATTTCCATAAAAACAAGCAGGTAGCAGACTCCCCCTCCACACACACACACACACACACACACACACACACACACACACACACACACACATACGCCTCTACATTAATCAGGCAAAATGTTATTACTTTCTATAATCTCCAGCACCAACAGTTATTTCCCATCTATTTAAATTATGTATATATAAAAGTAATCATGTTGAAACAATAAATAAACCAACCCTTGCATTTTTGCAGATAAGGAGCTATACTCTGCAACCCTCAATAACTTCCTTGGAACAGAGCCAGTCATTCTGAGAAATCTTGGCCAGCAGCACTACAGCATGAAGAGTGAATACCTGCCCGCCTGGCTAAATGGTAAGACCAAAAAGTACACTAAAACCCTGTCTAAAATAACTGTAGTAAGTATGTCAAGGAAAGGTGAACCAAAACGGACTTCATGATAACACATTTGGCCCAGAGCTGGGGTCATAGGGGTTCATTTTAAAACGGGCCAGTAGTGAGGCAGAGTAGCTGTAGTGGGTTAGGGACATCCCCAGGCAAGAACGAAATGGGTAACTACACAGATTGTATGGCAACAAGACAGGGCCAAATGACTGCCGATGGGAAAGAGAGTTTGTGTTTTTGTACCGCTCTGGACAAATAGAGCCATAGCGAGCAGATTTAGAATTGCAACAGGAAGTCAGTGATGGGTTTATTTTTATGTAAATGTGGTACTGTTTTGGAAAGCTAATGTATTCCCCACAGCGGTAAGCATACTGTTCAATTGGGAGCTGAGAAACTGACAGTGACCACAAATGTTTTGCGTAGACATACAGCTAATATATTTCAAAACGGCTCTAAATTTGTAACAGCTGTATGTTTGTAGGTGGGTGGAGTAGCCCGAAATTATACTCAAGAGTAATATTAGTCAAGTATAAGGGGAAAGTAAGTAAGTCCTAGAAGCTACTCAAGTAAGACTAAAATCATATTTGGGGAAACTACCATTCAGGAAATAGTAATTGTTACCGACTGGTTGTACCATCAAAATTATAATTTGAAGTCAATGCAGTAGGAAGGACAAAACAGTAAAGAATGCCTGAAAATATTCCAAAAATACGAATGTGGTGTGTGAGTGTGTGTTGGTGGTCGTCAGAGGGGCCGATGGCACAGATTGGCAGCCTCCCCTGTCAGTCTGCCCCAGGGTAGTTGTGGTAGATTACCACCACCAAGTGTGGAGTGAATGAATAATGCACTAGAAAGCCTTTGGGTGTCTTTAAAGGTGCTATATAAATCCATTGGTTAATTAATTGTTAATTAAAAAAATACCTGTTTTGCAATACCTGAACCTAAATATCACTGTATATTCTGCATTCATTGTGTCTACTATAGTTGATGTGGTAAAGCCAAAAGAATTAAATAGTCATCAGTTCTATTTTCATATTCATTTGTAATGGAACTGCCTAGTAACTTTTTATAGGCTGTCTTAGGCATTCAAACTATGTATTATGCAATGTTTTCCAACTACTTGTAGAATCTATTCTCATACTTCATCTGTGTTTAGCCAAATTAGCAAAACTAAGTAAGTCCCAAAGCATTGCCACATGGGTTGTAGCTTGGACACTGTGGCCTGACTGTCTCTAGCCTTCTGTTGCTCCACATTCCAAAGTGCATTAGCATTCACTGTTACACATGTTAGCTATGCCCCATGTTAATACAGGTCAGAACTACCAGCAACTCAAATTTGAACTTTACCATTTTCAAATTTTTCAAGATATGGGAATAATTCAGTTAATTTAGTGTTTTTCCTGCTTTGCGGTTGCCAAATATGCAAAAAGCCACCGTCCAAAAAGGTGCATTTTGATGCCCATAGTGTAAAACTGTTCAAGTAATTCTTTTTGACCTGTTGTCAAATTAATAGCCAGACCTTGACAGTTCACAACATGCTTTTATACAGGGAAATTCACCGTAATTGACTGCCCAGAATTCATTAATATGAGTTTCAATTTTCACCTCGACAGACATGCCACAGAGTAAGATTAAATATGTTTTCAAATAATAGAAATCACATTAGGGGTGATAACAGTGCTGGCTTCTTTTTAAAGCAATTTCATTAAAATGTAAAAATGAGAAACATGCACAGACATAAGAGCAGAAGTGAGACACGGGAAATGAATTGTGGTGCACGGGTAAAACGAAGGATCATTATCTTTTTGGATGGAGAGAGAGAGAGAATGAGATAGAAAGACAGAGAGAGGAGTGGGGGATTTGGGGAGAAGTGAAGGGAGAACGCCACATTACTGCGCCAAAGACTTTTTTTAATTAACAAAGAAAGAGTTATCAAAGTATAGAAACACAAACTGATAAAAAAAAAAAAAAACAATGAACATTTGCTACTGGAAATACTGGGGTGTGCTGCCAAGGCACTGGTTAAATTCTTATAATTTGGAGGTGAATGCTTCTTTCATTGAGCAAAAAATTATAATTATGTTGCATTTTGAGATATAGCTTAGTATCTCAGGCAATCCCATAAAAAAATAAATAAATAAAGTAATATTGGTACCACCACCATGTCTTGTATTCTCGAAAGAAAATTAGTTAAAGGTGCCCCATGAAGCTGTTTCATGTGGGGCATACACCACCTGCTTTGCTTGGAATGATCTGACTTGTAACTTGGCCTGGATGAGATAGATTAGATAGATAAAAACACCCCTTGAATGCTATTAATAAGTTTAATACCATACTGTGGGACATTCTAAGCAAAGCCTTAACATTTCCGTGGAGACAAGCAGGTGGCGTACCCTCCACCTCAAAAGTTACATAAAGGTTACATATAAATGCCTTATTATTATATTTATTAAATAACTTTGTTGGAAAATGTTTTCAGACAGCACTAAAACTGAAATGGCGATAGAGAAATAATTGGGAAATTGAGGTGAACTGAGAAAACAGAGATACACAGCATAAACTGAGCGATAAGGCAAATTATTATTCATAACAGAACAAGGCTGGTATGAAAAAGTAGACCCACAAAGAAGCGCCTACTCACCTCACACAGGGGTAAAATGAAGTGTAGGCAGGTTTCATACAAAATTGGGGTTAAATAATGCTTTCTAGGCAGGGCCTGGTGTTGTCCAGTCAGCAGCATGGGTGCCCCAGACTGTCTGGTGTGCAGGTTTGTGCCAGGCTATGCAAACTAATTCACTTTTACCCAAGAAGGACAAAAGAAGGAGAGCCACCAAATTTAACGCAGTGAGGATATGAGCTGTGTTATGGGTTGGGTTCATATGACATCACAACATCCTAGAGACCCCATACTTTAAAACTGAGCTGAGGACAGGTTAGAATTCTGTGGTGGAATTTGTTGTGTAACCGTCAGATTGCAGATTTGTTTCTTGGTTTATGGTTGTAGTCTATGTAATTACTAGGCCTATTCACATGAAACAAAACCTGGCACAAAGTTCAACATCTTCTTTGTCAGTACAAATAAACAAAAGAGAAAGAGGTTTTTTTCACAATATCTTCAAAAAGTTGTGCCATTAGTCAGCTCCAAATGCCTATAATTGTTGTCAGCTGAAAAGACTTAAGGCCATAAGATTCATATGGCAAGTTTGTGGAGCCAATACCTTATATTGATAAGGCTCCACGTTTTTTCTATTTTGGATATTTCTTTCAAAAAAAGTCACCAGTTGAGTTATATAGGCCCTTTTCCACCATCTGAGATTATGACATCATCAAATTCTGGGACATGAATGCAACCTATTCCGTCCAAACCACGTTCATTTAATTATTAATTTGACAGCTTATTATGAGTTTGAAGAATATGTGCAAGTGTTCAGTTGCAAATACATGTGTGTGGTTGACGCTAGCTGAACTAATCTTACAAATCTGACTTTCTCTGTGGCAGTATTTCTCAAACTGTGGTACGTTTACAAGCGGTGGTATGCAAGCTGCCTCTAGTGGCATGCAGGGCCATGTGCAGTTTGAGTATTTGTTCTCATTTAGAGACAAATCTATTCATATTTTTGTTTTGGGTTTATTATCATTTAGAACTACCTTATCCATGCCTCGTTTCATTTTAGACCTGGTTTAGCCAAATTTAGGTTTAAGTAATCTGGGTTAAGATCTCATGGTACTCGGAAAGCCAAACAATATCTTAGGTGGAACTGAGTGTGAAAAGTTTGAGAATTAGTGAAAATTGACATTAAAGGAGGGAGACCAGATTTTTGCATTTTTACAAACATGAAAAACAGTTTAAACCATTTGCAGTGATCCAAAGTTATCCCTCATATGTGCATCCTAATTAATCACCATGATCAGTTTACAACCGCTTTTCATAAGTCTCATAGACCAGAGCAAAGTTTTGGTGTCACGATAAAACAAACAACTAGCATGCTAACCTCGTACTTCCTAATTATCAAAAAGAAAACACACAGATTAGATGCAGACAGCACGCAGCAGACCTCAAGAGCTGCTTATACAGTATATCTATACTGGGGTAAGACTAGTTTTGCTAAAATACACGTGTTAACAGTAGTGCGCATACTTCTAGTTATCAGTAAAATGAACAGCAGCTTATATATAGCCACAATGAATCAGTTAATTCAGTTTTCTAGTTGAAGTTATACTTTATAAAGATGATGTTGAAAGACATTTTTATCTCTAAAAGTACAGCCTGTCCATGAAATCATATATCCTCCAGAAATCCTCCAAATCCATTAAAATCCGTCCTGAAAACTGCGTATTTTTTTCTAAATCTAACACTTTGGCTTAATGAGAACTCAGGATTGAGAAAGACGAGAGGAGGATGAAGAAGGTGTGGATCTCAAATGGACCATTATTATTAGGCAGTCCCAGTGAGACAGATCAAGGCTGGGGTAATATGAGGAGAGATAGAGGAGGAAATATGGAAGAGGTGAGAAGTGACTGTTAGTTTGTATCTGCAGAGAGTGGTGTGAAAGAGCTGCAGGCCAATGCTGTGTTTTATTCAGTGTGATGTATGTCTGAACATATCATCTTTGTGGATAATATAGTATAAAGGGTAGAAGTGGGTAAGTGGGTGAAATGAGAGCCACGCTGCAGATAATTGAACAAGTTCAATCAGTCTGTAACTAAGTAAGCAATGGTTTTATGGTTTTATATTTATAATAAGTAATAATACATGTATATTTGTACTATAATTACTATAACATCTAATACAGTGTTATTGTATGTAAATTCTTCACTATCAATTCTAAATAGCTGCATGTATGTGGTTAAAAGATGTAAAACATGCACTGTTATGAGCATTGTAACTTCAAAACAGTAAAAAGGAGTCACTCAAGTCAAAGTTATATGGTCAAATAAATTGCAAATACAGTGTATATATTATATTACTGTAATGGTATTTATGCATTTTCAATTTTTTATTTGCCAACTGTCATGTATATTTGTTATTGTAATAAGTAAAAATTATAAATGCTAAGGCAATATAAATTTTCCCTTTTAGATACAATTCAGTTAAAGTGGAACTAAACACTAAATCAAGTTTTTCGACTCTGTAACAGTATTGTCTATACTGTTCCCCGTCCAGTTTCAGTGCAGTCTAGCTGCAGAGGCTGCACTAGCACTAATGATTGGCTGCAGGTGCTGGGGTTTAGGTAGTGAGGATTCAGATCAGAGAGAGTCCTTTTAGGCTTGAAATCAACTGGATTTCACCATTGAAACTGGCAACCCAAATGAGAGACTCATGTGAAGGGCAGTCTGCTTTTATCATCTTAAGAACCAAAACACCTATAACATAAATAACTTGACATTTCCAATGTTTTTTGTAAGTAAAAATAAATCAGTATTACAATAGTTAGGAGTAAAAGCTATATTTGATTTGAACATGTTTACTTGATATTTGGGCACACGGATAGGTCAAGTTCATGAAATGTTAATCTAAATATTACCTACATTTCCTTACATATAGTTTGTACAACTATTGTTGTAAGAATCACAACATTTATTCAAATACAACAAGATTGATTTGAAGGTGTCTGTAGCACAGAAGCCATAACTCGTGTGTATGTTTTCTTTTACAGAGCCAGACTTTGTGGGCTCGGCGCTGGTCAGAGAAGGCCTGGGCAGTAAAGATGGAGACGACGATAAGATTTACTTCTTCTTCAGTGAGCGCGCTCTGGAGCTGGACTGTGACACAGAGCTCACAGTGGCCCGGGTGGCTCGGGTCTGCAAGGTGATATATGAGGCTCATTCTGATCTCCTCTCACTACAAGTGCCCTTACAAACCTTTAGCTGTGTAATACTGTGAATGAAACACTTGATTCAGCATTTGACTTATGAAGGGACATAATACAATAACACAATAAGGAATATATGAAGCATTTAAAGAACTGTTAATAGTGTCGCAAACAGAAAAATATGGCAACTTTATAATATATACTTAGTTATACCAAATCTTAGCTGATAAACAAAAAAGTGCTGTAATTACACCAACGACATCAAATGTGCTGCCCCCTAATTTTCAACTGTGAACACTTCCATTCATGTAACTCGAAGCAGTATTTGTTCCTTTTTATTGGCTGCACTGAAACAGGGAGGTTTAAGATGCACATATGTAACTTTTCTGGTGGGGTTTTGCTACCTGTTTATTATTATTGCTTTGCCTAGAATACACTTAAAATGAATATTGTTCAAATCCAGATTTGTGGTAATACAGTGATTTGTAAGGTCCAGTCACTAATAGAAATCATCAGGTTTGTGAAATTACCTTGTGGATATTTTAATGGAAAGTACAGTGTAATCAATAGGAAAAACTGTCTCTTGCCCCTTATCTGGAAGTATAACATCATGTCACGTTCTAGAATCTGTAAACTACCAATTAAACTTTTGTGTCTTGCATTCATTCAATTTCAGGCTTTTTATTGCTAAAAAGAATATCAGTCTTGAGGGTGTCACCAGCTTCTCTCCATGGAGTGAGATTAGTTTAATACTCTACTGTGGATCAACCCAGGCCAATCTATGAAGACAAGAAGGCGACAGACCCCCACTAGAAAAGTTACATAGTGCACCTTTAAAGCATGATTTAAGATGTAGGCATAAAGGCATGAAGTGTAGCCTTGCTCAGTACAGTAGCTTTTGTTCAGTGCAGTCCAGCCCATATGCATTTTGGCACATTGAATCTAAAATCACAAAATCCCAGTGTTGGCTGGTCCTCATCTGTTATTCCTCTCTCCAGCTGTTTTGGCATCTGTCTCGTAATGTGCTTCAACATTTCCCTTCGTACAGCCATATAAGGATCACACTGGTATTGCTCACTGTTACATATTTAACACGAGAAATCTATCGAACAAGAGCCAAAAGAAGAAAAACATAATGAATTTTAATGCCACATTATTTCAGGTCAGATTTAACCGGCTTTTCTCAGATCTAACTTTGATTTTGTTTCTGTTTACGCTGAACAAATTGAAGATAGGCATTACCCGGCAAAACGTAGCATTGTCTTTGATTTTCTACAAACCACTGAAATAATGAAATGCATTGGAGAGAGAGTGTGCAAATTCAGCAAATCCAGTGTTTCTTTGTTTTTTGTTTTTTTTCAAAAGTTAACACAAACTTTAAAGTGAATACACATCCTTGCTAAAAGAAGGTAATGATTCTAGATGGTAATTTTATCTCTGGTTTGAATCTCGCTCTCGACATCATTGGTTGAGCGGTCAGATCCACTGACCCACAGGTTGGCGGTGAGATTCCAGCTCCCACAGATGAATACTGTTGTTGTGCGCTTGGGCAAGACACTTAACCCACCTCACCCCCAGTGTCTGCATACACTGGTGTATGAGTGTGTGTGTGTGTGTGTGTGAATGGGTGAGTGGTTCCTTGATGTAAAGTGCTTTGTGACAGCTGTGATATTTAGATTTCTGGAGTTGTCCGATTATTAAAATGACATGAAAACAGAAAAATCTGATTTCTTTCTGATCATGTCCCTCAGATTGCTCGCATTTTCATAATTGGACAACTCCAGAAATTGGATAATAATCTTTTGTGTACATGTAAACATCACTATTGACAGAGAATCACACAGTTTAGTGAATCTGGCAAGTATTATGAAGTAAACAATCTGCCATCTATTACTGTTCTAGGTAGCAGGTTCAGTAGTGTTTAAAACGCTCTCTTAAAATGTCTTCTTCATGTGTACCCATGTCGTGTCAGTAACCTTTAAAACCAGAGACGGGCTGCCAGCAGTTCTGATGAGACAAGTTTAATGAGTTTACAGGAAGTGCCATTTATGGTCGTGACTCGTGACTGTGATCAACAATAAAGACTGTGAATGAAATGAGGACCAGATGCTCAACCATGATCTGCACCAGACACATGAATTATTCAGTGCACCCTGCAGACAGCACCACTCCTGAGGCCATTCCCACTCGTTTAATATGTTTCTATGTGATCACTGAGGCCAATAAGATGTACAAGCCAAATTTATTACACCGTATAAAAGCTATTTATTATTACTTGAGGTAAAGGGCCGTATGTATAATTCAAAATAGTATTGCTTGGGAAAATATCCTCAAAAAATATTAAATTTAAGGCATAAATCATCTGAGAGTGTTTCAGTTTTGTTTCTTCATCCCCAAACCTAGTTCAGAGGATTAGCTTTGGAAACTGTTATTACTACTTCTATTACTACTTCTACTACTACTACTACTACTATTACTACTACTACTACTACTACTACTATGTTGTTCTACTGGTATTACTTCTACTTCTATTACTACATGTACATATGTCAGCCAGTGTTGATGCAATTGCTACGATTTCTACTATTATCAGTCAGTGCTGTTACCACCCACTACTATGTGTAATATAACTATAACTATGGCCACTACTACTATTACTACTACTGCTTGTATCAACCAATGCTGCCGCCACTACTATGTATAATTTTACTACTACTACTATGGCATTACATTACATTTCTCTTACTATACTCCCACTAATAATTGATTGATATTCATTCCTGTTTTTTGCCTACGTTTAAAGCTCTTCTTCAAAAAAAGAACCGCAAAAAAATTAAGTGGATTTTATTTTTAAGATCCATAAATACAATGAAATCTGAATGCAGTGATGTTCATTCCTGCCTTAAATATATGTATTATAATCATTATCCCAGATTTGAGCATTAGCGTTAAACATATTATGTGTAAATGATCCTTAAAAGGCTTTGCAGAGACAGGACTGCGGTGCCAGCTCTGAACCAGCGCACCACACGTTATCTTCACAGACACACAATCCAGGGCTAATATACCATAGAGCAGTAATAGCAGCTAAGCCTATGAGAATGTAATATTTAACACGCTGTGCACCAAAGGTAATACTAGGGCAATGCACAGGAAATATATGGAGTGGAAATATATTAATAGCCTACGTTCAGTATTAATAGGAAGGATCTATTATGGTGTTTTGTGTTTTTCACTATATTCAGTTACATTACAAAATTAAAGTTGTACTGTGTAACTTTTCTACTGGGAGTTCACTATACCTGCTTGTCTCCATGGAGATGTTATTGCTTTGCCTGGAATGTTCAACAGCATGGCATAAACTCATCTGCCTTGCATTTTCAACTTTTATTTTTCAATTACAGGTGTTTTATTGCTCATAAATACCTAAAAGCAGGTGTTCTTACTGTGAGCGGGGTTGCCTCTCCACAGATCTGACCTGTAGCGTCACCCGCCTATTTCCACGGAGCTAGATTATGCTCTCCTGTGGAACATTTCAGACAAGGCAATAACGTCTATTGCTATAGACAGATGGCAGGCCGTACGCCAGAAAGGTTACTCAATACAACTTTAAATTCTAACACAATGACTTTTTATCTACATTCTTGTTATGAGAAATACGTCAAAATCAATAAATGTTGCCTCTTCAAAAGTACTAAAAATTTTAAAATACCATTTTACTGCACTTTCTAGCCCAACATATGCAGATTAATTGTAAACAACCTCATTACAAACCATACATTTTGTGAAGTGTTATGTCTAAGTGAGTCGCTCCACACTGAGTAGCCCTTAAGAGCTTTCATTCTGATTAGACCCTCTAGACTATATCTCGTATAATTGCATATTTTCCACACATTTCATTTTAAGATCGTCTCCTCTGTGTTTTTAGGGCGACTTGGGTGGAACCAGGACTCTGCAGAAGAAGTGGACCACGTTTCAGAAAGCCCGTCTGGAGTGCTCTCTTCCTGAACGCCATGTGTCCTTCAACAACCTCCGTGCGGTATTCACTTTACCGGGACAGGACTGGAGATGGACCACCTTCTACGGCATCTTCCACGCACAATGGTCAGTGAATGCTGTGGTAGTGCATGGTTCAGTACCTGCTCAACACTGATATTGTGTCACTGGGCAAGAGACTTCACCCACCTTGTCTCGAGTGTTGTACATTGCTATACTCCTAAACCTCAAGTAGACTTCAGCAACATTTTTATTTGAGTAGAATTACTAAACCCGGATGTATTTTCTACTACTACCACTACTACTACAACTGTTATTTATACTACCACCTCTACTGGTGCCACTGTTTCTTCTACTACTGCTGCTACTACTGTTTCTGTTTACCCAATATAATATCTAATAACCGAATATTACTAAGACGCTTCCTTAGTAGACCTCAACATTTTTATTTGAGCAGATTTACTATTACTTATTACCACTAGTACTACTATTTCTACTACTACTTCTACTACCAGGGTGTGATTTGCTGGGGAAATGGAGGGTGCTGGAGTTATGGTCATATATAAATGGTTAAATATGAAGAAAAAAGATCATCTACCCTTCTGCTTTTTGGACAAATTACACCCTGACTGCTACTACTACTACTACTGCTACTATCTTAACTTTAACTTCTTATGTAGGCCTATTACAAGTACTTCTATCTCTACTATCTTCCTGCGGCTCCTACTATCACTACAACTATTACTACTACTGTATTACCACGTATAGTTAAACATGTGTCTGGTTAAGAATCTATTTTGTCACATATCCATACACTTTTCTGTTGACTTAAATGCAGTTAGAGGATATGACAGCTCAAATTACTGAGACAGACTGTCTACATAAGGTCTTGGAAATATTGCAACCTCGTACTCATTTAAACGTAGCACTTAGCTCTGGGAACTTTCTAAAGGACACCCGGATGAATGCTAGCCAAATAGACTGGCCTTAGCGCCTTAATCACGAAATACCTTTTTGAACTGAGAGAATTCGATTTCCAATGAGTTATTCTTTATACAGCATAAAAAGTAAGTATAAATATTAGGGCTGTGCATATAATCAAATGGTATTCAATGGATTTCAATCATTTCAAATTGTCAATATGTTTGGGTCTTAAAAGTATGTGATAAAGAGGGATGTTGATAATATGATATACACATGGATGTTCTCAGCATTAAAACATGTTTTTTTGGTGGAGTAAGTAAGAAGCATGTACTACCCTACAAAGTAACATATATACACATATTATTTTGGTTCTTCATGGTCATTGTCGCCATGTTAGTGTACCTTTGCTTTGGTGTAAGTTTGGAGAGGTTTTTGGTTTTAAAAGTTCAGTGTCTGGAGGCGATGCCCTTTGATGTGAGTCCATTGTGCTCCTATCTCAGATATCACATCGCTAAAGTCAAGCTTCTTTGAACCTGTTTCTCTAGTCACAGTTCCCATAGTCTTCTTTAAAACCCCTTCTTTTCTCCCCATGACTCACCAGGGACTCCTTAAAACCTCCGGGCTTTGATAGAGATCGCATTAAGATAATTGGACATTATGTAAATGATGGTGGCAGTCGAAGCAATAATCCCACTGAATAGACTGACTTTAAACCTGGCATCGCGCTGTCCCTCCCTTTGACGAGAGCCTTACGAAACAGCTAAGCTCAGTAATGTTTTCAGTAAAGTGCCTTCAACGAATGGAAGATGTGCTGTATAAATGAATAGGTTCGACCTTTTCTGTGTGTGCTTACTGCTCGGAGGCAAGTTGACATTTTATCGCATCAAGGAGTGAATTTAAAGCATCAACACAAGTAAACACATGCTGTAATTTCATTACTTTTGATCTTATTAAATATTTATACATTTCATATATATATATTTTTTTTTATCAGATTTTACTCATAAAATGTGTGTTAAGTGTGTGTATTTTATTAAAACATTACATAAAAAAGGGGCCTGCTACCCAATTGACTGTGACTGTATTACCACATGACATCACAAGGAGGAACAGAGTGTTTTGAGATAATAACTCTGCCTAAATATGGTGTGTGTGTTAAACATGTGTGAATGAAACAAAGCACAACTGTGGGTATATTTCTGATGAGAAAACAACATTATAACATCAGAAAATAGCATAATACAGGCTCTTTAAAGTAAAAATATACGTTGATACATAAGGAACTAAAAGCAAAAACTTGAGTCAAATCTTGCGTTTCATGTTATTTGGCAATGGTTAAGATTGCAAATCAGAAATGATTAAAAAAAATAACATTTAAACCACCAGTCAATGTAAATAAATAGTTAATATTCATTCGAAACCCGGGGTCCAATGTCATTTCTCAAGCCATTTAGTGTTTACTTAGTCAGTAATTAAAAAATAACATGTCATTCCTTGGAGCAAGTTTTTATTGAATTTATTCTGCTGCTAAAAGCTAAAAAGTATGTGGCTTAATCACGCCTTTGAGTCACACATCAATACTTAATTTCACTCCTACTTGAAAAAACCTCTCCAGCTCCCAAAGTAGCCATTAAATCAAAGTGAATTTCCTGATTTGTGGCTATAATAGATTTGTATCAGCAGCATCCTGCAAGAGCCCGTGTCATCAGGGAAGATAAGTGAACAGCCCCGAGCCTTTGAGAATTGACATGGGTAATGGGTTATTTAGCATGTGTACCATATGCGCGCACGTACAGTGATATTATATAACCATTCAAATGACTAATACAGCTTATTTTCTTGCTGCAGGGGCGATGTGGATGTGTCAGCGGTGTGCCAGTACCAGATTAATGATGTGAAGAAGGTTTTTGAGGGGTCCTATAAGGAGTACAGGGAGGCATCGCAGAGGTGGGGGCGCTACACGGGGGCGGTGCCCAACCCACGGCCTGGATCGGTGAGATACTAAAACACACTATAACTATTCTTTCAGTCATTTTGTGCCAACACCAACAACTGAGACTCTCTTTATTATTTTATCAATAACATTATCTTATCAATAACACTTTATAATAACTACACTTTTAATAGACTTAATAAAGTGTGAGCAAAGACCGTAGACTGTATATATAAATAGACATAGCTAATGCGGTAGCCGTTTCAAATAGGAAGTGATCATGGGCGCGCTTTTGGCTCCAATTCACTTTACATTGAAAAATTGTCACCCCTCTTTCTGTAACTGCTGCAGTGAGCCTCGTCATTTTGGTCTTAAAATGTTCATATCTACCCGCTCTACATGATCCTGGTGTTTTTATTTCGCTATTTTGTCCCTAAATCAAGATATGAACATTAGTAACAAACAAAGCAAGAGCCTTCTTTCCCTGAGGTTGCTCCTGCTAGCGTTAGCAACAGATTTGATTGACAGCACTGCTAACCGCCCACTCCTTGCTAAACCAGCGGTGCGGGTGGGAAGAGGGTGTTACCTTCAGCGGTTGGTTCCTCGCGGTCAGAATTCCAAATATGGAACTCCGCTTCAAATTCGCCTCCAAATTCACCTGCAACCGTTAGCCTTGATGAGCTTCATTCAACTGGAGCCGAACGCTATGGGTGACGTCACACTCACTTAGTCCACTTTTTTATACTATGGCAAAAGACTTAATTCATAAGGAAAAAATACTTTGTTAAGAATGATTCAGGCTTAGGAATTACTTAATTAATACTTTAACTATAACTCTGAACCCTGGCTAGAATAATTCTTAATAAACTTTGCTCATGATGAATTAAGTATGCTTTATTAAAGGCCACTTGCTTGTCTCTATGGAGATAACTGATTTGTCTAGAATGTTCTACAGTGTGGCATTAAACTTATCTAACTCCATGAAGACAAGCAGGTGACTTTACTAGGTCAAGGTCTGTGGAGAGGCGACCCGTCTCACAGTAAGAAAGCATGTTTTACAAGGTATTTTTGAACAATATAAACTCCTATAATTGACTAAATGCTCGATAGATATCCTATAATGCCACACTGTGGAATATTCCAGGTAAAGCAATAACACCCATAGAGACAAGTAAGTAGCGGACACTCCACCAGAAAAGTTGCATAGTACACCTTTAAGGCTAATTAATGTGCAGTTATTATAAAGTAGTACCTTATCTTCTTATTCTTTCCTTTCTTTTTTATATACTTTACTACTTTTCATTATAAATTGGTGGTTCCCTGCTGATATAATTTACTTATTATGGGATAAATCATTTGTAATTAGCTTTTCATTGAATCTTGTTTGCAGGCATTTTTTTTAATAGTTACCTCAGAGATTACATCATTTGTTGTAAATGCATATTTATCATGATTTTATTGTCTTCTTTTAGTTTCCACAAGTTGCAAACCCACATGCCAACCCCAGTGCATAGTGACTAAGACATTGTTTTATCATAGGAATTAAACCTGATGCCCTCCCTGAACAACCCATTTCTCTTTGCACAATGAAACTCCCCTTGACCTAGTTTTCCTTTTACCCACCAGTTCAGAGTCTCTCCTATAGCTACAAATTATGTCCATTAAATGTTCCATGTACAGTACTGTAAAAGTAGGACACCTAATTTTATATAACCATCAACTAATGTCATAATTCCTATTCTGTTTCATTCTGTACTGACTCTTTTGTCACAAAACACTCCGAAGTAAAGTTGCGTTCTCTAAAATTCACAGCGTAATCTGCCTCTCAACTGAATGAGGACAAAATGAGAATGCTTTCTAATTGTGCAAGATTACCATTTTAGATTTCCATGCACCTGCGCTGCTGTGCATCAGGAGGCAGCATTTGGCAAAGAGAACCGGCAATGGGTGGCGCGGGGAAGTGTTAGAGGTGGAGAACAATTGAAGTTGGCACTAAACGAAAAAGCCTGGATCCAAAATGCAAAGAAAAAAGTGAAATGAGAGAGGGATAGAGAGAGAGAGACAGGTAGAGTTGGTGAGAGAAATCAAACCAAGTCAGTGATCTCAGCCAGAGCACAGCTGCCTCCTGGCTCCTTTATATTTTAACAGTTTTAACATGTCTTAGTCAATGCAATCCAAGAATTGAAATGAGTCATAGAATATTGTGGTGTTAAAGGTGCACTATGTAACTTTTCTTGTAAAGGGTCAGCCGCCTGCTTGTCTCTATGGAGATTGTTTTACCTATAACATTCCACAGTATGGCATTATTTATATTTTATTTTTTTTATCTTTATTTACACAGGGAGAGCCCAATGAGAGCACTCTGGTTTTCATGGGCGCCCTGTTAAAATACAGAAAAATACAAACAAAAAACAAAAACAAACCAATAAATACATAAGTTCATTTAAAATATTAAAACAAGTGCAGGTGTGAGCATAAAGGTTTGGCACCAATGGATCCAGTTTTGCATGTCCTTGAAATATATTCCATTTTTGGGAAGCAAAATAAGTTCTGGTGTGGCCAGTTTTTAGTCTTATACAATCATGAGATCTTGTATTAAAAGCAAGTGAGATACCCAGGCAGTTTATCAAGTTGTCCCTATAAATAAATGTTATACAGTATTGTTCTTAAATGTATCTATCTCCATGGAGACAAGAAAGTGACACCATCAGGCCAAGTTACAGTTCAGATGTAGCTATAGCTATAATCTATGTGTGGGATATCTCTCTGATGTCCCTTCAAGTAAAGACTGAACTAGATCAGCGACGTCTTATTTTTCAAGGCATTTTTTGCAGTAGAACGGCACCTGTAAATGAATAAATGCAATATAGATTAGTTGCCATACTGTGGAATATTCCAGGCAAAGCTGTGACATTTCCATGACGACAAGCAGGTGGCGGACAGTGTTCAAACTGTTCAGAAAGTTGCAATTCCCAGGCTGCGTCCAAGCTCTCCAGACTCTTTTCTTTCCTGTCTTCTACATTCATTCATTTTTAACTACCATGCCATTCATTGTTGAAAAGAAAATACAAAACTTGAACAACCGAAGTTAGAGTGAGTGGTGAAAAAGCAGGTAGGGGTGATGAGGGCAACCAATTCAGAAGCCAATGATCTTTGCCAATGCCCAAACTGCTCCTACTATCTACCTCCATTCATTCATTTTTAACAGCCTTGTCACTCTCCTGCTCTGTGTTTATAGTGTATCACAAACTCGGACAGGGAGAATGGCTTCAACAGTTCACTGCAGCTGCCAGACGCTACACTCAACTTTGCCAAGAAGCACCCGCTCATGGAGGACAAGGCTCTAGCACGCCCCCTACTGCTCACAAAGGGAGTCAACTTCACCAAACTGGCAGTGGACCGTGTCCAAGCTCTCGACCAACGAGCGTACAACATGCTCTTTATTGGAACAGGTACTACTCATTACCCAATGTTAAATATGTTTACATTACCTTGCCCATAGCACTTAGATCTCATCACTAAAATGTAAGCAATAGTGGGACCATACTGCATAATTTTGGCAAAACTACTTATTACTTGTTATTTTTATTTTTGTATGTATTGTATTACGATTAATGTTTTAATTTAGGATTCTGTCTGTGCTCTGTTCCTTCTCATTTCCCCTCTTGAAGTTGTTTTTGGAGTGATCTGTGCATGTTTGAGCAATCTTAAATCGCTTATTTTCAAGACGCCATATTGCCGATCAATCCCCGTTTTCAGCGCCACTGACATACGCCCACTGCTCTGTACTAACTTTGTTCTTCTTCAATTTTATTTTTTTAATCGATGATACGCGCAGGATTTGTCAGCGTCGCGTAGTCATTTTGGTACAAATAAAAAAAAAATCTGCTACTCGCTAGTGTGATGTGCAGCTATCCACAGGAGGGGCCGACAGCCACACGGCTCTTTGTTGTGATGACGTTTACGGTGGCGTCAGCTCTGATTGGTCACCGCAATTTTCTAACGCGGAACTCAGCGGACTTGTTTCCTTTAGTCGTTTGGATGAATATTGTGGTATAAAATGTTCAAATTATAACATAATGATCCACGAGTGTCATAGATTATAACTATAAGGCAGACGCAAGCGCAATAGGTCTTCTTTAACATTTGGGAAAGACTGAAGTATGAAGAGCTAAACTAATACATGCACTTCAGAACAGGTTTGTCAAAACTATGGGGTTAGCACATGTTATGCATAATAAGGCATGATATTTAGTTGTTTGCAGATGAAATTGTGACGAGCATCCAAATTGTGTCTTCAGTTCAGTTGATATTAATCTTGCTTGCCTAGATTTGTGAATGATTTGGTTACATACAGTGATATCATTTATGCCCTTTGGCTCTAACTAATTTTGAAAGCTTAAAACTAAAATAGCAAGTTTCCCAAAATAATAACTTCACTTCAAAATAAATTACTTTTTACAAGAACAAAAATAACCCTGCACACAAGTTTATTCTGGCTGGAACATCTCGGCTCCTCCATATACCACTATATGATCTGTCCCCTTTTCCTCCCACCTCTGTACTATGCTGTACTCTTGACATTGCAGAGAGCAGTATATTCAAGGATAGTGCTTGTTGTCCCACATTTCTCTATTCCCCCGCTGCGTGTGTGTCTGTGTGTAGTCGTGTGTAGCTGTGTACACTGGGGAGTTGTTGTGTAGGACTTCCTGGAGAGCTGAGTGCTTTTGGGGCACGGCAGCAGACTGAGACAGGTAGCTACATTAGCCAAGGTGGCACAGAGCAACACGCCAGCTGGCCAGGCTAGAGCGTCTATTCAATTACGGACTTGATTTGCATGCTGATATCCATCTCCATGCATCAAAGGAAACACCTACATATGCACAGTTTAATTAATATGTCTGCTCGCTATCCATTGGCTGCAGGTGGCACATTTTGGCACAGAAAAGTGGAAAAGCTTACAGAGATTTGTAGATTTATGTTAAGTTTTATCATTTGGTATTAGTTAGACACATTAGTTAGCAATTGAATATTTTGTCCAGGTTGAGTTTAATTATGATGGCTAGAAGATGGTGTTAGAGAAACTCCAAAACTGCACGAGACTGACTGATAACACCTATGCTTTTAAAAGGCATTTTGTTGGATGAGAACCCTATGGAAATAACTCTCTATGACTATCCCAGACTTGTTCTTCTGTTATGGTTCAACATCAGAGTGAAAGAAAGGATTAAGCGGGCAGTGCTAAATGAAAGTTATTTAGGGAAATCTGCCATCTGTGTCCAGACAGAATCATTAGCCAGAACAATGCAAAAAACAAAACGGCCATGGAGCAACATTAAATACTGGGTCACTACTGATAAATGCATGTACGCTAACCAGAATTTTGCACCTTAAAATCTCCATTGGTTTACCATAAGTTTGACATTATAAGACAGGTGGCCATATTGTTGCGGCTGATCGGTGTCTCTGGAACATTCTTAACATCCTATTAATCTGTATTCACCATCTACCTGCTTGCTTGTAGATCCCTGCCCACCATTTGATAACCCCCTATTTTACATGCTAATATCCTTCTACAGGCATCAAAGGCAAAATCTCCATATGCTTAATTAATATCTCTGCTGCTTGGTGGCCACTGGCTTCCGCAGGTGTCCTATTTGGGCACAGATCTGCAGTCCGTGTGTGCTGGCTTGTCCCTAATCCCGAATAACAGCGAGTGACAGTGGATTCCAGCGAATTTAAATGCAGCCTGCCTCATGAATAGCGAGACTTGAACTACTTACAATTCAGATCACCGCGCTCTCACACACCGATTCCGTGGCAACTGACAGCACGACAACTGCAAGAATGGGGGTCTTCTCTCGCGAGCTAGCCAGACACACACGCACGCACAAGGAGGCAATACAACCTCCTAGTGTTAACACAACCCCACGCACACGCCAAGAACATGCACGTACAAATTGATATGCACACACGCGAGCCCAGCCAAGCGCAGTCATCCCCGGCTTGGTCGCACTTCACGGCCCAAACTCAACAGGGGCCCTTATTGGCAGACGGGAGCGCGTAGTGCCAATTGGGCTCCAGGCTTGATTAGCTATTAGCTGTGGCGTGCTGACAGCTGATGTGAGAGAGGAGAAAGAAGGGTGAGAGTGCCTGTCGAGGCTGGTTTTGTAACTATAAAGGGTTGAGGGATTAGCTGCCATTGGTGTTTGACTTGAGGAGTGGCGGTCATGCTGGCCATTCAAAGTGGTGCTAAATAATTGCAATCAATCTGTTCAATTAACTTGAGTAACTTTCATTAGACTTGTTGGGGCTAGCATGTGGCTAAAATGTATCCTGACACCAATGGGAGGTAGCTAATCTTTTATATTAGTTGCAGTACTGTACATGCCTGTGGAAGGTGAGAGGAAATTTAAAATAGTAAAGACATTCGCACAGTGGTTAACAGTAAGGCTGGGTATCATTAAATGGTACCTCTGTGGTATTGAGTGAAAATAAGACATTTGAGATAATATAACAGATAATAGGAGAATTAAATGAAAACTGTAAAATGTAGAATTCAACAGTGTTGGGTTTGGTCTAAGTTCCTCACACACCTCACAAGTTACCTGTAGCTGCTAGAATATTTAATGAATATACACGCTCTTTTACTGTATTCAGTGTGTGGTGGGATTTCGACTGCCTACCTAGCATCACTCCATTATGCATGCTAGTCTCTTAATGGAGATGTACCCATAAGAATTCACAGGATTCATTATTTCATAGATACACACTTTGAAACCCACATGAAGGTGACCCCAGCAGCTGTGCCTGGAACCGCTCCGGAGCCAAACTAGTTCACTCTGCCCTACATGAAAGCACTGCCGGTGTGTCCTCCTGCTACTACCAGCGCCGTGTGCAAAGAACAATGATGTCTGCAATAGCTTCCCGGGTTCGAAACAGCAAAGAAAATAGTTTACCTGGGGTCATGAAGCTTTTGTGGTAGCTTGTCGATAGCGTGCAATACCCAAAAATATAATGAGAATTGCCAAAAAGTAGAGTCTGAACATAGTTGGTGTTGAGGAAATAGTTGGTAAGATGGATAGTGGGTGGGTGGTAATTTGAGCCCAGTGGTTTGAACACAACTTGCGAAGGTGAATGAACTCTAAAAACACAGAGGAGCTAATGAAGAGTCGTTTTGAGCTAATGAGAAGGTGACTTAAAGGTGCACTATGCAACTTTTCCGGTGGAGAATCCGCCACCTGCTAGTCTCTATGAAGGTGTTGTTTTGCCTGGAACCCAATTCACAGCAAGAATGCGTGTTTTTAAAGGATTTTTGAGCAATAAAATGTGATTGATTGAATAAATGCAAGATAAATAAGTTTAATGCCATGCTCTGGAACATTCTAGGCAAAGCAATAACATGGAGACAAGCAGGTGACCGAAAAGTTACATACTGCACTGTTAATATACGGGGCTACTAAAACGTGTTAATTAAACAAAGGACAATTCCAGACATGTTTTTGGTTAAACTGTAAACTGGTTAAAGGTCTTATATTACACAAAACTGACTCTTGTGAGCTTTAAGCCACATTATAATGTTGTTACCTCATCAAAAACATAGTGTTGTTGTAAGTTGTGTTTTGTTTCATTCACACATGTTTGAGTAAACCTGGTTTATTAGTCTGTCTACATCTCCAAAGCTCAAAATGCTCTGTTCCACCTTGTGATGTCATGTAGTGGCAGTTTTCAAGTTAACAGCTACCGTTTACCTTTAGTAGAGATTGTCAATACCAATACTAAAATCATCCAAATGATTCTAATAAAGGTGTATGGGTTTTAAAAACACAATGGATTATTACCACATGACATGAGTGTTTTCCAACTGAGAGAAAAACACACCCTAAATATGCATGGTTTTTGTGTTAAACATGTGTAAATGAAAGAAAACATAACTCCGGCTCTGTTTGTGATGAGGAAACATTATAACATAAATCAGAAAATAGTGTAATAATAATAATAATAATAGGCCCTTTAAATGCTCAAAAAGTCAGTTTAGCATGTATTGATCAGACCTTTATAGAGAACTTAAGAAATTACCATAAACTTCCTATTATAACTTTTCTAACTGTTCATCACTTCTGGCCTCAAACGATAATTGTTCCAAGCTGTGATGTTGTGTTAAGTTTTTGCTACATCTTTCAAAGCCCCAACCGAACAACAGTGACAACAGTTATCCCACTGTTTTAGTGCGGCAGATGTTTTTGTACAATAGCAGAGGAAGCACAGGTGTGATGAATGGCTTTAATTAACCCTTTATTCCATTTCCGAGTTGCTAGTATCACTTATTTCAGCAGCTAACAAACATCATTACAGGTCTTATTGCTCTCACCTGCTGTGATGGAGCAAAACACTAACATGGACGGTGCTTTTTAGTTCACCAGTAGTTTTCCACTGAACATGCGTAGCCCACAGCTTGATAGCATGTCATATTAATTAGCTAAAGACTCAACTTTGGTCTGATATTTTGCACAATTAGGGTGGTTTAGGATGGTGAGCCAAAGGAAATCAGTGTGCAGAGGCGGCATCAAAGGCCTAATATGTGTGTGTTGTAATAGCGTTATGAATAATTGAAGGGGCTCTTTGTGGTCGCAGGTGTGTGTTTGTGAATATGGGAGCGTGCAATTAATTTTGAAGCGAAAATGCTGTTCAGTCTATGTTATTTGTTTACAAAGTATAAATATTTGAAGCAAGTGGTGAGCAGGGACAGAGCAAAATGGTTAATAGAGCCTTTAAAGTCTGAGATTTTGTAAAGAGTTTGTCTAGACCTGATTCAACCACAACTGAAATTAGTCATATTAATTCTGGTAATTCAGGTTCAGGAAAAAAAACAGCAGATAAAAACTCAAAGCATAATGGATTTAGATATGCAGATATGCATTACAGAAAATATTAAATTATATGTTGCAGTCACATTATCTTTCTCTAACTAGCAAGACCTAACCTATAGGTTTCAGAATGGTGAAAAATTATGACTGTTGCCATAACAATCAACAATTTCAAACTAAAGTCTTCAAAATGTCTACTATAACAGGAAGCTGAAACCCATGAATAAAACCCATTTTTTAAAGCAGCTCTGCTTGTTACAAGTCTCTCCATGGCCCAGCACCAAACTAAATCTCCCACATGTTAGTGCCATATGAACCATCTCACACTCTGAGGACTCCAGGCACCGGCCTCCTGCTGGTGCCCAGAGTCAGGACTAAACATGGGGAGTCAGCGTTTCAGTTTTATGCAGCTAAAATCTGGAACAGTCTTCTCGAAGATGTGAGACAGACCTCTACTCTGACAATGTTTAAATCCAGGCTCAAAATAGTTCTGTTTAGCTGTGCATATGACTGAAAGGGTTTTATTCTGCACTTTTCTCTTTTAATGTTAATTTCATGATGATTATTTATGTTTCTGTTTGTTTGTATTGTGATTTTAATGTCTTTCTTATTCTGCAAAGCACTTTGAATGACTCTTTGTACAAATTGTGCTAAATACATTTCCGAGCTTACCAAACCATCTACCAGATGACGACATATTGGCTAGTACAAACTTAGGTTGGCACTCTATCCATATTTGCGCTAAAATCAAGTACATCCTGTGTCTGTTTGTTCTGCCTTAATCAAGATGTGAATGCTCTAAAATGAGTGAAAAATAACACTTGGTATGTTTTTGTCCTACAGCGGAGGGTTGGCTACAACGTGTCGTCATCTTAAACTCGGAGGCCCATGTCATTGAGGAGATCCAACTTTTTGACACGCCTCAGCCAGTGGACACTCTCACCATCTCCCATTCAAAGGTAGAAAAAAAAGTAGATTTACAACCATATTCTCTGCCTCATAAACTTTCCAACTTCTTAATGCACGCAAATTTGATTTCCAACTCCTTCAAATTTTCTCATTTCTTTTATTATTGCAAGTCCTTGAACATTTGTACCATTTTTGCATGCCTGTTGAGTTTGAAAAGAGTCTTACCTCAGTGCAGATGTCACTATTAACCTTGTCTATTGCTTTTGTATTACAAGCACATTTAATTATAAAGACGAAGCATTCCCTTTTTATGTGTCATTAGGATTTTTAAGAACCAATGCAAGATTTATCACATTTGCCGTCAACTCAACCATGCAATTTTCAAGTAATTATCTCTTTTGTGAACCCCATTCTTTTTTCGTAAGCACAGAGAATCACTAATACAGATTACATCCTTGGAAAGCTCCTTCATAATCTTGCCTTGAGGTTGCATCACCGGTTCATTGGTATTTAGAGATATAACGGTCAACCTTTGGCTTAATACCCTTTTTGTCATGCAGACTCAAAACGCTATCGTAACTTTTCAAATAAAATTGTACTTCTAAAAGTGAGTTTATTGCGACGTACTTTGTGCTTCAGTCCATCCACTCAACCACAAGGGGTCAGAAGTGAGCAGATAATTCATTCCTTTTAGATCAACAAATAAATGATTTTTTTTTTTTTAAAAAGGAAGAAAAGAAGAGTAAATTGTAAGCTAATTTGGTTCAACTTTAAAATCCATATTCAACGCCCAGCTATAATTCAGACACATAGTGTACTTTTGTGGCAATATTTGATTAATAAAGACACTTTTAGTCAGGTAGGGCATCCAGTATAAACATGTGCAATCAATTGCTTCATCATATCATAACATTCTATAGGCCAATAATATTTAAAACAGATGGGGGCATGTAAAATTTATTTTATTTAAAACAGATGGGGGCATGTAAAATGTATTTTATTAAAATTGAGAGTTTTGTTGTAATATATCGAGTTCTAGGGTCTACTCACTAAAAACATGACCAATTTCAACATTTGTGTATTTACCTTTTTGATATTTATCATGAGAAAACCATGTAATCAATAGGGCAATCAAACTCTGCCCCCCATCTGGTAGCATGACCATCACAGTCTATAATCTAAAAAAAACACCAATTACTGGGTTTCAGATGACACCATAGCATTCTATAGGCCAATAATATTTAATACAGATGGAGGGCAGCTAAAATGAATATTGTTAAAATGTATTTTTGTAGTAATACAGTCAGTTGTTGGTCTAGTCACTAATAGAAATGATTGTGTCCTACATTTGTGCATTTACCTTTTGGATACTTCATGGCAAAGTACAACATTATCAATAGGGAGATCTTGCCCCCCATCTGAGAGTATGACATCATCACATTCTAGAATCTAAAAAAAACACCAAAAAAACACCATTCCCTGGGGATGTGATGCTAACTGTAGACACTGCTCTGTCTGAAGCTCTGTTACTCAAGTTAGAGCTTTGTTTTAACACAATCTGACCATAAAGAACATTAGAACTACAAGTGAGCTGATTTGTGCTGTTAAACAAGTCCCTCTCAAATAGCGTTACAATCACAGGCTAGCAAGCATTAACCTAGTTTTTTTGTTGAAAATCAAACACCTAAACAGGACCCTGAACCCTCGTATTGATCACAGACTCCTGTTTTTTTGTATTTTTTCTTGACTTTTCAGACCATTTAAAAACTTTTTTGGCAGTGTTTGCTAATGTGTACAGTGTTACACCATTGTAACTACTGAACATTCTGCCGCTGAAATACATGCAGAACACCCCCAGCATGATGTCGCTGCAAAGTATCAATATTTGATTTTTTTCTGATTGTAGAAGTATTTGTACATCGGATCGCGTTCAGAGGTGCTCCAGCTGCCCTTGGCTAACTGCAGTCGTTATCAGTCTCAGCCCGACTGCCTGCTGGCCCGGGACCCCTACTGCGCATGGGACAGCGAGGGACGCGCCTGTGTCCGCATCGACCTCCACAGAGGGTGAGCTCCGGAGCATATGCTATAATGTTCACTGATAGTAATTTTATGGGGTGGAACTTATTAATAATGGTTCTACAATATGGCTTATTTTCAAATTATCATACCTAATTGAAGCAGCCTAGTTTGGAATCCTAAAAGAACTTTGGAAATCCACTGTGCTATGATGTTACATCACTATTTTGTTTATTTTCCACTCCTAAACAAAAGTATATGTTTTCATGACAGCCAGCAACTGTAGACACCAAAAAGTAACAATATGAAATGCTTGCAGCCAAACTCCAAAATAGAAATATATCATAACTTTGTCGGACTTGCTTTTGTTTCCTTACTAAAGTCAGTGTGCTGTATCACTACTGTGTTGATATGAGCTTATATATCATTAGCTGTTTAGAATAGGGTTGTCAAAGGTATTGAAAATCAGATACTAATCAATACTAGTACTGAAATTAGATACTGATTTGAGCAAGTATCAATACAAAAAAACAAAACAATAACACATAAACGGGACAAAATTTGACATTTTGTGAACAGTTTTAGAATTATCTTGAACTTTATCAGAACTACTATACAACCACACGGTAACATAAAGAAAATACTATTATTTAGTATTGAAAATGGCACTCTAAAAATAGCATTCATCATTGCGGTATCGAAATTGATATCAAGTATCAAGCCTATTCCTTAGTACCGAATTCATGTTTGAACATTTGAAACAATGAATATACTTACAGCATATTTTGCCAGATTTGTTATCGAAACAGAACAACCTGAAGCACTGTTATCATCCACTTGTATAACCAAAGCCGCTGTTGTGCTAGCCTGAATACACCAGTGCTAAAGTTTAGAGACTGCATTTCTGAAATCCTTTGTGTTCCCCCTTTAGATCCACCTCTTCACTGTCCCAGGACCTCATGCTGGAGAGGTTTAGCCGAGGGAAAGCCAAGTTCGATAAGCCTGTGTCTATCCCCAGTCCTGGTGAGTATTAGGCAGCCACATCAGTGCTCTGGCTCCCTGTGAGAATTGCAAAAGCCACTTCACTGCAAAGGCAAAAAGAGTGTTGAGTGAATACATTTAGATTGAGCTGAATAAATTGAATTAAGTGGGGAGAACACTGGCTGCCGCAAAGTACAAATCAGAATTCAACCCGGAGAGACTTGGACAGACAAAAACAAATTGGTAAAGAAAGATGGAGAGTTTATTGAATCGACAAACTTTAGATCTTGACAGTTAGACCCTGTTAGATATGTCAGAGATGCAACAAAGGGGGAGTTAGATTGATTTTTGGGAAAGATGTAGCTATAGCTGTCTAGACACTGGGAGCGGTCAAGAGAGGAAGATGGAGAGGATGAGGTAGCTGGTGGTTCCGCTGCAACGGGGGATATGGGGCGGAGTTAATTTGTAGGGGACAGAAAGTGGGGAGAGAGTGCATTTAGTGTTTTTATGAATGGGTGTGGGAAGTGGGAAAGATAGCTGGCAGTATCAAGCTTTGGGGGCTTGATTTTTTGGAGCTTTCTACCCTTATAATCATCAAAAACATGCCTGAAGAGATTTTATATGTCATCCATGCACGATCCTATTCAAAGCTCAACCGACAGGCCTCACCCATTCTCCCGCGTGTCAATTTTCCATAAATTTACAAAAACATGATACAAAACAATTCACTACAGCTTCTCAAACCTAACAGGATGTGCAGTAGTTTCATTAGTGAAATGCACACCGATTGTGTTGTGATAGCGCTCTGAAGGGGGAGGGACAAATGGAGGGGGGCATCAAAAATGAAACTGAGACTTATTAGACATATTAACACGTTTTCTGCAAATATTGCCTTTTCAAAACAATAAGAGGTAACATGGTAATCTAAATATGTTATATGTTAGCAATGAATACCCCATAGAAGTGTAATACCCCCTCTCTAAGTTATAGGATCATTGACACACCATATGTCTTCCTGTTTTCAGAGCACTCTCGTCTCCGAAACGTGACTGTGGTGGTGGGCTCAGACATGGTGTTGCCCTGTCAGCTGGTGTCTAACCTGGCTCAGCCCTGTTGGCTCTTCAATGACCGTGAGCTGTTGCTGGGCTCTCCGGAGGTCGCTGGAACGCGCTTCGACCGCACCCTGAAGGCCCTGGTGATCCCTGACGCAGGACAGGCTCAGGCGGGGCGATACGTGTGCTACTCCGAGGAGCAAGGAGTGAAGTTTCAGACGGAGAGGTACCAGGTGGCAGTAGTGGCCAGTGCCCCTGTGTTCATGGAGGCACGGGCTCCTGACAGCAGCATGGGGCTCTTCTGGGTCTTGGTCATCACCCTGGGAGCAGCCTGTTTGCTTCTGTTAATAGCGGCTCTGTACCTGCGCAGGAGGCTAAAGCTAGCACTAGGAAAAGGAGCAGACATGAAACCTTTAGAGAGCACTCTGGTGTATCCTATCACTCTCCCCAAAGAACCACCCACTTTTGTGCCCAGTAAGATGCCCAGTGACGAGGACCGCTTTTGGGAGACAGGCGCTAACTACTACTACTCTGATGGCTCTTTGAAGATCGTCCCCGGTCATGCCCTTGGGCCCAGCAGTGTGAGCAGCACAGCGCCCCCCAGTGCCATCCC
>KN470606.1:5686-22184 GCA_000787095.1 Periophthalmodon schlosseri | reverse complement strand
TAATATAAAATGTTTTGTAGTTATTAGTTACTGTTGTGCGCACGCCTGACGCAAGCACGTGATTTGTATCCTGCTTCTCTATTGGACAATTCATATTAAAGTAGTTCCGGTCTACGGGAAATAGCGCCCAACAGCACAACTTTTAATTTACTTATAGTTTGGTTTTAGGTCATAGTAATTTTGTATTTTTGTTATTATATGAGTAGAGCCATGGTCATGCGTTTTGCATCTTAAAATGCTGTAATTAAGTATTTGTTGTCAATCCAGTCGCGGAGGGATATCCGTTGCGCAGCTGGGCTCTCGTGTAGTGGGAATTTTGAATACCCTGTCTGCTGTTGTTGACTTTTTTTTTTTTTTATTACAGTTGGTTTTATGGCATTTTTGCAATATTTTGATGTAAGTTTTTAATCCACAAATAGTCTAATTGCCCGAGTGTCGTCACGGTAACTTTGCAAAGTAAGTATTTCTACATGGTCTCGGTGAATGCTGCTGAAGCTTTGCCTTATAACGTTAGCCATTCATAAATGTGCTAATAACACGAGTCAGGCCTGTGTTTTACTATATTAATAGTTAGTTCTTGTTTTTTGTGACTACCGTGGGCTGTAATAGATTTAAATATATCAATAAATGTCTGCCAGACTGTAACATATAAACATGCAATCGATGTGGTCGCCCTGTTTCTGTCAGCAAATGTTAGCTTCTGAAACGACACCAGGTGGCAAGAATAAATGCTCCAACCCGCTAAATTAACTGAAATTATGTCCTCTTTTACCCCTGAAAATATTTACAAAGGCTTAATATAATGTATACAATCATTAATTTGTAAGATGAGGTGTAGTAATAAGGCAGCAGTAGCTTTGCCAATTCTATTTAGTTAAAAATTGTCATAATTTGTTTTACAGATGTCAACAATCGAGATGAACTCCACTGCCCCTGAGGAGGAACAGCAGGGCTCCTCAACTGTTTTAACAGATATTTCTACTCCCATAAACTTTGCAGAGACCACTGCAGCAGACTTTGGTATTTCTGTACAAAGCTTTATTCCAAAATCACTGCCCTCTCCAAACCGCAAAGGTAGTGATATAACTCATGAAGCTCTGAAGGGAATTTAGATTTCACATGTCTTATAACTTGTTTGTTCATTCCTTGTTGTTCCAGAAAAGTCACGTCTAGCTCAATTAAAAGCAAGACGAAGGTCTAACATCGGTGTCCGCGGCTCACCTGAAACCAACTCTCTCATTCGATTCATAGCACAGCAAAAAATGAAGACTCCACCAGCTCAAACCACTCCAGAGGTGATTGTTAGTCATTATGTACATGTAACTTTTGCAAGACTAGAAGTGGGCAGAGGTGGGTAGAGTAGTCAAAAGTTCTACTCAATTAAGAGTAACATGACTTCAAAATAATATTACTTGAGTAGAAGTACAAAGTAGTGGTCCAAGAAGTATTTGGGAAGAGTAACTGTTGGGACGTAACATCTGATAATTCACCACAATCTGGTATTTTGAAAGGATGGAGAGGAAAAACTATATCACATCTGAAGGAGCAAGAAACAGAACTATTCATTTCATATTGTCAGCATAAAGCTTTTGTCACTTGTAGATGTACTCACAGTACTGTTACGTCAATAAAAATATTATTTAAGTATGAGTAAAAGTATCTTGCTAGAAAAGTACTCTGAAAAGTACCATTACTCAAGTAAATATAACTAAGCACTTCCCACCTCTGGAAGTGGGGTGAGCTAGCTCAAACAAACGACGCTGGATTTCTGAATAAATGAAACAAACAGTGTTGAAGTTACTAGAAATTAGTATTCCTAGTATAGGCCATGTTTTCTGTTTTTCATCACCTAATTAAAACCTACATGGATCAGGCAGAGCACAAGTTTGCTCCTGGTTCATTCTCTGCTATCAATATTTAAATCTTTACCATATGGCACATTGGGCTTTCCTCTTCCCTATTACGGCTGCCAATGATCGCGTACAGATTTAGCTGCATTTATAGACTTGCTGCTTATGTTTATTCAAAACGCGCAATAATTCTGCACTATTTATCGCTTCATGCTGAGATGAAAAGTGATACCATAATATTTGTGGACAGGCACACAAAACATGGACTGAATAGAATTGAGATTTTTGTCGGCATTTGTGAGAACGGGAAATGTTACAACGGGATCTGTCAAAACCCAATTATCCTCACAGATTTTACAGCTTTTAATTAATAAGACGTCTCTCTAAAAGTCAAGACAGAAATAAAAGCCTCAACCAGAAATGAGATTTAACCATTTTGTTCTAGAATTGCCTTGATTTCTATGTATTTTCCATTGCTTTTATACTAGGTTAGTCATAACGTATTGAAGTATCAAAAGGGCATTATTTTTGATTGTGTTATACCAAGGTCATTGTATCTGAGTAGGGGTTATGTTTCATATGAAGTAATACCACATTAGAAATCTCTTTTAATTGTAATAATGGAAGCTATGATTATGTTTTTTATACTTTTAATTTAAACTTTAAAATCTCAAGAGTTGTCATAAGTACACATTATAAGATGATCCCTCTGTTGTAAATTCAAACTAAATGACATAAAAAAGTTTTAATTTTCTCTTGACAAAACCTCAAGCAACCCAAAATATAATTGTCTGTATTTTGTGCATCTTTTGTTCCAATGAGCCACAGGCAGTAAGAGCACCTTCAAAATCATCTCTCCTCTGTTTACTAAACAGCAATCCTCTTTGTTCACAGCTCCCTTATTACCATAGTAACTAAACATTTTATATTATACTATCGGCGAGGGGTGCAGTTTTCAGTCTAAATTACTTGGAAGTAGCTACTGCTCATTTTGTTGTTGTATATTTGAAATCACAATAGACTCAAGGAAAGGTACTCCTGTGCAATTTAGCGCTACAAGCCTGAAATCTAGCTTTTTGTGGAGTATGTGATAAAATTGCTGCCTTTGGATGATAGCACTTTTGAAGTTTGAAAAGTCTGCTGCCTGTCAAGTGGCGTCACTGAGAAGATTTGTGTCTTTTATTTATTTTTTTTGTAACTTTTAACTTTTCCAGCTTGTCAGACAGAGCCCATTCCTGCCACGGGTAGCCTCCACGCTGAGGCAGAAGATGGCGTGCTTCCAGAGCCTGATGGGAGTGGAGGAGAGCGAGGACAGCGGCACGGGGGGATGCATCACCACAAGAGATGATCTGTGTGGTGAGAGCGCCGCACACTGCCACTGGATTAATATGGCCATTACTCAAAGGGGGCCAAGCCAGTGCGACTGCTTTATGAACTCTGAGGCTACTGGTGCTCCGGGCTCAGGCAGGGCAAAACACAACTGGATCATGACAAAGAATCACTCACTACGTTTACATGCAGAGTTCTCAGAGTACGCTTGTTGCTAAATAACACTAATAAAATCATCTAGTTATGCAAATTAATAAGTTACAAGTACTTTAGACTGTTGAATTTTCAAATTTAGAAATTGTGTTTATTGTTTCTCTTGTAGCTCAACTGAATACATAGATGCTCTGGTAGTCTTTTATTTTAAAAGTCATGGACCAAAAACAAACAAAAACACCTACCTCTAGTCATCCTGTTATAATCAACCAGTCATTGTTTTCTTTACTTGTATCTAAGCCTACTCGCTGTACCAGGAATTTACTATTTTCTGGATCATTTGTTAAAGTCGTATGTAATTTTACTAAATATAAATATCCATGGGTTTCAGAATGATTGATGCCGTAGCAATTAAGAATTTAAAACAAAATGCACCATTTTGAGGACTTTTTCCCATTCAACAGGAAGCTCAAACCTATGTGACATGCAAGTAGGTTTGCATGTGGCAGTCTTCTCAAAATGTCATTTTCAGTTACCTTTCAAACGCAAGCGCTAAAGATTATGAAAAGCATTGGCAGCTCATGCAGGACTTTCACATTTCTAAACAAATGGATTAAAGTAAAACAACTGGATTATGGATTTTCCTGCTATATTATTAATTTTTTTCAGATAGCGAAAACCTTGAAGCTGGTAAAGAAAACCACCCTCCCTTCATGGCACTCCCACCCAACAAGAAGAGACGCCTGGGCCTCTCTCAAGGCTGTGAGGACGAGATTACAGAGCACAGCCACCCTCCCCTGCACTTCAACCTCAAACAGCTGGAGGTACTGGCACTGAATCTACTTCACTAGTGCAAACTATCTAGCTGCTCATCGCTCAGAAAAAGCCATACTTCATTTCCTTTTGTAGTAAATGATTTTCACTTTTTTCGTGTTTCATTCTTTCATAGATAGGACATTGTATCTATCACTATTGAATATGTATCACTCTTTTGAATCGTCTGGATACAAGAACTAAAGCCATTTTGAATTTGTGTTCTTAGGAAGAAGACACGTCTATGAAACACAAACCACTCCAGTTCGGTAAATCAGAGGCGGAATCTGCTCAAGCGCTGGTCATTTCACCTCTGTTCACTGAAGGAGAGCTGCCAGTGTCTCCACACACACAACTTTGGCCCCCCGTGGAGAACCAACAGGTCAGAGGCTTTCTGTATTACTGTTGTAAGTCATTACAGAATAGGCAGTGATACAAATATGTTTATAACCTGGCCAGACAGATTGGGCGGATCAGTCGGGAGCCACACAAGATGGATTCTTGTGAGTTTGAAAACTCAACCATGGCAATCCAGATTGCAATATGAATATAAAATGCCCATTTACTTAACTCAAAGTAAAAAACTCGTGTAAAATAACAGGAAGTAAATGAACTAAAGCAAAAGTCTCCAGTTGGGAATATAAAACTGTTAAACTAATACAACTTGAAATAGAAGGTTTCATAAAATGTCTTGAAGTTTGTACAGTTGTCATATTCAGGTGTTGATTTCTCCGGTTGCATCAGGAGGCGCTTCTTGCATTAAAAATATGTACTAATATAAATAATCTGCCAGGACTATTACAAGTTACAATGAGGGCTGGAGAGATGAAAAGTATTACTGTAGCTTGTGCTGCCTTTGTTTTATATCTTTATATCCACATAGAATAAATCTGAGCTTTTGTCTCCACACCATTCAGTAGCACAGGGGTCTGTGTGTTCTCTCTACAGGAGGTTGTTTTTGAACTCGAGAGAATCCACCAGCCCAGACCTGATGACCCCTCAGCAGTGTCTGCAGTGCTGCCTGTCTCCAACTTCCCCAGCCCCTCCATCTCCTCTCTGCTGGAGATGAAGCCCTCAGGTAACTCTGGACTAACTCTGCATACAATAACATTATGATTTTTATCCCTCATTCATCCAGGAATGGTCCTAACAAAGCGTTTATACAGTCCACATTACTATTGGTGGCACATGCACACAAACACGGGTTTAAGCTTAAGTCAGTCAGGAGATGATCTTTTCAGTTATATCTAATTGGCATAATAATTTCATTAGATTTACAAAGTGTGTAGATAATTCTAATAATTATTATAACAGTTTTTGTGTTATCCTTAATGGTCTTGGTCCCTGTGCAGCAGACTCCCTCAGCAGCCCTACATTAAGGAAAAAGAAGCAGGTGCGTTTTGGAGAGCCTCTGCCACCGGAGCTGTTCGATAAGACCCTTCCCCCCAGCACCCCTCTGCAGAAGGGGGGCACTCCTGCTCGGGTGCTGACACCCGGAGGTGCCCTGAAGCTGCGCTCTCTGCTCAAGACTCCTCAAAAAGCTGACTCTCCCTCCACACAGTCCCAGCCCGAGCTCGGCAGCCCTTCTGTGTTTGCCTCTCCTAATCTGTCCATGCGCCGCAGCTGCAGGACAGCCACTTCAGAGGAGGACAGGGAGGAGATGAGCGGAAAGGTGCTTCTGACGTTGGAAATAACTGTATACAACATGAAATTATTAATATGCATTTAGTATGACATTTATCTTTTTTGCAGATTCCTTTCCCCATGGATGAGATTGAAAATGAAGCTGCCATGGCTGAAGGTTTGGAAGTTAAATCTGTTGTTGAGGTTTTTCTTTACAGTACACAGGTTACCTACAGTGCTTTGTGCTCTGTTATTACCTTCCACAGAGTCTTTAAATGCCCAGCCACTGAAGTTGGACACTGCCTTTAATGAGGACTCTCTGCCTCATAGTGAAACAGGTAAACCTTATTCAAACGATATCTAGCTACTCTACTGTACCTTCCCAGTGGGATTTCCATCATAATAAACTCATATGAGCAAAATTATTAATAGTGATGCAATTAAATATGTATGAAAGGATACTGTGCCAACTTTGTAGTTTTTGAAAATATATGTATGTAAAATTATGTATTTTATTGGAAAACATAAATCCAGAAGTGGCCAAATTACAGACCTCTGTCATGACATTTTGGGAGTAATATGAATCTTAGCATTTTTCAACAACGCACTTCTCTTTAAGTGATTACAAATAGTTTCAATAGTTTTGTTAAGTCTATCGTCCATACTCAAAACCGTATTACATCAACTGGATTTAGCTCTTCTTCTCCATATCTGTCAAACTTTTCCCACAACAATGTACTGTATATTTATGTACAGCCTCTGTGTGAGTGCATCATACTTGCTGAATTTCTAACTTTTTTTTTTTTTTTTGACAGAATGTGAAACTAAAGCAGTCGAAAGCGTCTCCCCGATGGACAGCCTGCCTCATGAGCCCCTACAGGAGGAGGAGGAGCCTCAAACAGACAGTGTAGCTCCGGCCTGTGGCACCACCAGCAGCAACAGCAGCAGCAGAAGAAGAGGGGGAAAGGTCTGATTATTTCCCCTTTGAGAAATCCCCCACATGTCTATTCTGTTTTTTACCATGCACTATTTTCTGTCTCGACAATTCCACGCTGCGTACAACGGAAACTCTCATTATCACAACCAAAACAATCTTTGTACCGTATTCATCCCTGCAACAAAAGCCATTAAATCTCACTCCTTTTTGCAGGCGACACATGACATGACAGAGGCTCCTGCTCACTCCGGTGGTCGTAAGAGAAAGGTTTGCCATCTCCACAAATTACTCTCATCTTGGCTCTTGCTTGCTTCTATTTCGCCAGAACCAGAATGTCTTTTTTAATAAGTCCCGGGTTAAAACGTGTTCCGTCTAATGCGCTGTTTAATTCGTTCAGATCTGAGCTTTATCACCTCGATGATTTGCACTTTGTGTGAAACGGAGAAGCAGAGAGTATTTTGGTTCTAATATAGACTCCTTATTCTTTGTGTGTTGGCGCAGCTGCCAGAGGAGAGTGAACCAGTGAAGAGGTCGTCACGCTCCGCTGCCAAGACGGCCTCTGGGAAGATGAAGGTGAGCCGCTGATCCCACGTTTTCATTTCTTTTTGCACCACTTCATATGGAGCTGCGGTAGACTGCTACTGCTGCTTACTGGGAGGTGCTCACAGGGCCAATGGCTGCTCCAAATACAACTCCGTTTGCCCTGCCAAGAGTCTGATAGAGTTATAGCCACACTCATATTGGCTTATAAATGTGGAAGATTGTATTAAGGCAACTCCATGTTACAGTTCTGTATAAGAACTTTTTGTAACTGCAGTGCTACAGGCTGATGTCAAAGTTTTGGATTCAATGAAAGTCTGAAAGTATAGAAGCATTTCTGTGTTATATGAGATGGGATTCTTACATTTCTATTTTCTATCAAAAATATTTAACTATTAATCATTTCTAACCTGTCAACTTGGAGGGGAAAATGTTTGCTTGTTTGTAACTATGGCTTATGGTTAAAGAAACACAATTTTCAATTCAATTTTACTTTTTCTTTCAAACTTGTGAAAATAACCAAGACATAGCCCCACTCATAATCGATAAATGTGGAGGATTGTATTGAAGCAATTCCATGTTACGGTCCTATAATGACTTTGTACCTGCAGTGCTACAGGCTCATGTCAAAGTTTTGGATTTAAATGAACGTGACAGTATAGAAGCATGTTTCTGTTTTGCATAAGTTTGAATTAGGACTGCATAGAATAGAATCATAATCGCAATTTGAATGGACACAATTGACAAACTGTAGAGGAAATTTTGGTACAACAAAAACTGCAGCCTTTACAAACAACCAAATATCAAATTCTGTATAAAATCTGCCAACCCTGTAGTTTATATCTGTACAAACTTTTCTTGTATTTTTTGTTTTTCTTATATTTGTCAGGTCATCGCCTTATTTCAGCCTTTTTGTCAATTCTTCAGGATGTGTTTACAACGTGAACTCTGAACAGAATTCTGTTATAAAAGCTTAAATCGCAAGTCTCATCGCAAACACAATGCTTGTTAGAAAAATCACAATTTGATATTTTACACAAATTGTTGAGCCCTAGTTGGGATTCTTATGTTTAATTTCTACCAAAAATATTTATTAACCTCTAACCTGCCAACTTGGAGGAAGAACTGTTCACTTGCTTGTAACTAGTAACAGTATTCTGTTTTTTTTCCTTTTAAACTTAATCTTGTGAAAATAACTGAGACAGATTTATAATCAGTGCCATTTAACAGACAAAGTGTTTTTGATTAAATGAGAGTATGAAAGCCTGAGTATTTTACATGAGTTGCGATTCATATTAAATAATAAACATGACAAACTTTTTAATCAGCATTTTAAATCTCCCAATTTAAAAAGCATCATTGATGATTATTGATTATTGACATTTTGGAACTATTGGATCTCAGTTTTATTAAAATTTGACACAACTCCACTTGTAGCACATTCACTAAACAGTGTTAATGTGCTATTTACCTCTCCGATAAATGGATTGTCACTGTCACTCTAGATCCATTCTCAAAGCCACTCTTAGCATGAGAGTTTGGCAAGTTATGATTAGATTACTTACTTAAACTGTAATTATTATCAAATGCTGAATTTAGAAACTTGTTCACTCTGCTCTCCTCCCCTGATCTCCTGTCACCACATCACTGTCTTTCATTTAAAAATCTTAGTGTTATTTTTATCTTAGTGGATGTGTCTGAGTGCAGCAAGAAAAGGTTCATTGCTTCCAGTTGGTTTTTCATCAGGAGTGGTGCCTGCTATCAGTCTTTTTTAAGGCTTCAATAAATTCATTTTCACTCCCATCAAAAGATAAATCAATATTTCTGAAGCCACACTGCACAACCTTCCCGCATTTGCACAAACTTAAGACAAGTGTGTCTGTACATTATACTTGTGATGGCAGCCCTGGAGCTTTGGGTCTATTTGCAAACTTTTCTTACTGTCTCACTTGGGTCACATTATTACATGTCCTTAAGTTACTACAGAGTTGGCACTATGTCAAATTTTAGAGTAATTATCGTGACAATCATAAAAATGCTAAATTTTCTCAAAATATTACTCACATTATTATTACATACATTACTTGCCTATATTGTGGGAAAATCTATACAAAATTTAAAATTCAGAAGTCCTTGCTTCAACCTTCAGTCTAATTGAGCAGCATTGTCTCACATGTTTTTGTTTTGACAGGCGAGCACAGCAACGCGCCGATGGAACAAGAATGTGGACCGCAGTCTGTACGGGTCTCGAGAGTACGCTTCCAAAAACCCCTCCCTCAGCCCCATCACAGAGCGCCGCTCTTTAGGGCTCTCCTTCAGTGCAGAGGATCCTGGAGCCAACACAGGTAAAGGTTTCATGTGCTGTAGAGTTTCTGTGGAATAAGATTTTCTATGGGAAAGACAGTACTCTGAAGTGTTCTTAATTGGATAATCCATCTTTGTCAATCAACATGATTCTCACAGTATAAAGCCAGCAACAAATTAAGGATTTTTGACGCAAATATGTTTGTCTATGTGTTTCTAAAAATAAATATCACTGTAGAACATTTCTCTGTAACTTAATTTTGGTGGTAGTTTTGTTTGCGTAATGAAAAAAATGTTTTAATTAAAGGTGCACTATGTAACTTTTGGTTACCTACTTGTCTCCATTGAGAGTTATTATTTTTCTGGAATGTTGCACAGTATGGCTTAACTTACTCATCTTGTTATTACTGCTAAAAATCTCTTCTTATTGTGAGCAATGTCGCCACTCCACAGATCTGACCTACAATTTGGTCTGGTGTCAATGACTTTTCTCCATGGAGATAAGTTTAATGACATGGGACATTCTTGTTAAAGTATAAATAGACAAGCAGGTAGCTGGTCCTCCACCAGAAAAATTACATGATGCCCTTTTAAAGGCTGATCAGATCACTAGATTAGTGTTGTATTAGACTGAAACTTTAAATGCCTTTACTCTTAGCATATAGTGACTGCCTTTTTTCACCTTGGCTGTGAAAATATTTTTCTGGTCTATCGGCCCGCCGTTTGCCCTGACCATGTTTGTCTCCTTTTCTGAATAGCCCCAAGCCAGGAGCCTCACCCCGACCTCAGCTGTAATGGAAAATCAGTCAGCAGTGACCCAGCATCAGCCGCGGTGCCACAGACAGGTGACACGACAGCCCTAAACACTTCTACAACTCCCCAAGTCTCGCTCTCGCTTCCTGTGGCTGACAAAAAGAACGCCGCGCAACGGACCAGGAGGCGGTCAGGGTCAAAGGGCATAGGGAGAGCACTGAAGGGAAGAAAGGTTAGTGTTAATGATGACCAAGCAGACGCGAGGGTGCATGACAGGAGCGAGGAGAGCTGTGCGAAACAACAGGAGACGGATGAAGCAAAAAGAACTGAAACTGTAGTTAAAAGTACTGGAGACACAGGAAATGAAATTAGTGCTACGAACTTGTTAGACGCTCCTACAGCTATGAATGAGGAGTCAGAATCTCCTGCCGTTTTGGAAGCAGCCACAAGCTTTACTGCAGGTGAAGAATTCAAACATGCATTAGGAGAAGTTGAGCCAGGTCAGGAAAATGAACCAGACGACAAAATGAACCATGAAGTTGAGAGAGGACAGGGAGACCGAGCGCTAAGCCAGCGAGAAACTACCCAGTCAAGGTCTGATGAGCATGAAGAGGAGGAGACCGCAGCATCAGCACTGAGCCTCCCTCCCTGGCAGGACGACTTCAACTTCGAGGATGTGTTCAAGCCGGTCCCCACCAGAGGGCAGCGTTCTGTTCGACGCAGCCTGAGGAACCAGACCAATGCAGATCACAGCAGTAGTGAGGGACTGGCATGGCTTCCCCGCATCTCCCCAGAATCCATAAAGGAGTCCCGAAGGAGGATGAGGGGGCGGCGACTTAGCGCTGCTCTGCCCCCCCTTGAAGTGACCCAGCCATGATAATTATTTAAAGGGCCCATATTATGCTATTTTCTGATCTATGTTACAATAATGTTTCCTCATCAAAAACATACCTAGGGTTGTGTTTTGTTTCATTTGCACGTTTAACACACACATCCTGCATATTTAGGCTGAGTTCTTCTCTCAAACAGAAATGCTCTGTTCCACCTTGTGATGTCATGTGGCAATACAGGAAGAGCTCCACTGTGTTTTTAAACTCCATACACCTTCACTAGAATCATTTGGATAATTTCAGCCTTGGAACTGCCAATCTTTACTGAACAAAAGGTAAAGGGTAGCTGTTAACTTAAACTACCGCTTCATGACATCACAAGGTAGAACAGCGTATTTTGAGCTTTGGAGATGTAAACAGACTAATATTAAAGGGTTACTCAAACGTGTGAATGAAAACTCCGGGTATGTTTTTGAAGAGGTAAGAACATCTCACAAGAGTCGATTTTGTGTAATACAGGACCTTTAAACTAACCCCACGGGATGGATCTTTTGATTGACCGATTCGAAACAGAGATGACTATTTGTGTAGCCTTTTATAATGAAATGTTGTTTCCAAAGAACATTACAGAAAATATCGGCGCTTTTGTTCCCTGTGAATTATTTTAAGCCACGCCGTAATTTGTAGCCAATTTCTCTCTCCGGTAGTAACCAAGTGGGTCAATACAGTCCAATCATCTCTGCTGACCACCTCCAAATCAATAGGCCCCCGCTCAGTCTGGTAATCACAGCGCATCTTCAGCCCCTCACTCGCTCTCCCCAAGTCACTCCATCGAGCACTTCAAGAGTCAATATTTTCACTTTATGCAGAGATGAAAATGCTATTGGACGTTTTGCAGCTGTCCGGGCGCTCTGGATGTCACTGGACTTTAATGGAAAAATAATTAAGGGAGATATCAAATTATAGGCTTGAGTCATCCGGTTGATTTGTGGTCGGTTTTTCTGCTAACGGTAACCACGGCGTTCAAACTGGAATACTGTGTAAAAGTGGAATAATTTGAGTAGTTTGATTCAAACTTGGATTTGGTTTGTAAATTGTGACTTGGATGCAAAATGTGAACTACAACCTTTTTAATATAGCAAATTATCTATCTCCTGGAATTTGAATATAGATTTTCTACCAGATGCCATTTATACCACCTAATCTGCCAATGTAATATCTGCGCTGAACCTTACTACTTTGAGTCTGTATTTTTGAATCAAACTACTAACACTCTTTAATTAAACGTTTCTACACCATTTGAATTTTTTGTAAATATTTATGTACAATATCTAAATGATGACCACTGTTGACAGAAATCTGATGACATTTTCTGTGATTTTAATAAACACTTATTGTTTTGTAGAAAACCATTTTTTCAGTGACCTTTTTGAAAGTTGCTGTGATACGCTGAGAATGCCTTTGCAAGACTCCTTGATACTGGTTGCTTTTGTTGCTGTTATAGACCTATCATTCAATGAAATGGCATTCGTTTTAAGTCATGATTTATATTCATTTGCCTGGCTTTAATCCAAGTAATAAAACACAGCCACTGCTCGCAAACGCATTGTCCCACTGGTGCGATAAGTCCATTGAGAACAGTAGCTTTCCTCTCACTTCCTCTCCACCACTTTGCCATAACCATAAGCATGATGACATAAATTATTATTGTGATACGTTCCCAAGTAAATTGACCTTTGACCTTGCATTAAACCAATTGCGCGCACACCTAAATGCACTTGTCTTTACTGCCTCAATCTATCTCAATGTGGCGGTGACAAATTAAGTTTTGGATTTTGCTCACATTGAAAAACCGTGCCTCTCTAGACTGATGCTCGGCGGTAATCTATTCATCATTGGTGTAATTGACTGAGCGCTTTTAGATCAACTCTGGCACTTGGATGAAGGACGCGGGAGAGGTTTCCGACTTCAATGCATGTGCCAAGGTCCTGTGGATGGTCTAATGCGGTTCTGGTTCAGACAGTGGAGCAGCTGTGCCATCTGGTGGACAGGAGAGGTTACTGTTGTAGTTTGACTTGTGATTATCAGTTCTAGAGAAACAAAGATGAAAGACGTCAAGGGAATTGACCTTGTCTTAAAGGAAGGAAGGCATTTGTTTGGTTTTAGAAGGGGTGAAGCTAGTCATAATCTAGACAAATGATCTTAAACTCTATGATCTGTTGACATACTCTTTCTTCAAGGCAATACTTTACTGCAAAGGTCTTTCAATGTGTTTTTAATGCCATACAAAACCAACATATATTGTACCAATTTCAAAGTTGCAAATGACTTGATATGCATACACTGTTTGAAGGAGAAGTGTAGTATAGCATAAGTAGAGCTGTGTGATCTACTGTCAGATCAATGTGTTTTATTTCTGTTGGTTTATGGTTGATATTGCCAATCAGGAAACTGCGAGTTTGTAAATGTGTCCACTATCAACGCAAATGATCAAAGTGAATATGAATACTATCAAGATGTATTTGCTCTTAATTAGGTCCAAAGCTCAGGTTTTTATGAGTGCAAAAAGCTCTTGCACTACAACAAACAGTTTTATTGCAATTGTATTATATCTGTCTGACAATAAAACAGACGTCCATTTAAATCCCTTTGTAATCCAAACCATGACCGGCTGCCACACTTTACAGTAGCCAGCAACATTTTCCACACCCCATAAAACCTGAATTTTTCCCGCTAAATTCTATAAAAGTCTATTAGTGTATAATTGATTTACTTTGTGACCAAAGGGTAATTTGTACAATAATGAAAACCCACACAAACTTAAAGGTGCATTATGTAACATTTCTGAAGAAGGGTCCGACATGGAGATGTTTATTCATTTGTCTGGAACGTTCCGCAAACGTAAAAACACCAGTAATAGGCTAAAATGTGACATAGATAAGTTCAATGCCATGCTGTGGAACATTCCAGGCAAAACAATGACATCACCTGGGAAACAAACAGGTGGCAGACCTTTACCAGAAAAGTTACATAGTGCCCCTTTAATTGAATGGTATTTTATGAGTACTTTCTGACTAGTATTATTTTGACCTAACAGCACTACTTCTACTTGAGTGCATATTCTGATCCCTCCTTCCACCTCTGCTCTTTTTAACCAGAGGGGAGTCTTTTGAATTGGCGTTTTCATTGTGTGCATGTCCAACTCTCATGCACCTCTCTTCCCAAAAAAGTGTGTGTGTGTGTGTGTGTGTGTGTATGTGTATGGGGACCGGGGTGTCGAATTCGAAAAGGTCCTCTCCCCTCTCCTCTCTCTTCTCTCCCTCGGCAGACGGGGTGCTCTGAAGACGGCTTAACACCAGAACAATGGGCTCTTTTGACCGCGAGCGACGCCCCTGAGACATGAGGCCTCCTGTCACTGTGGCAACCCCCCACGGGACAAACGACAGCTGCTGTGGAGCAAGAACCAAGTACAAAAAACACACGGCCACAAGTCCATTTCTTTCCACTATATCTTGGTCTATATGTTTCACCCACTCTATTCAGGAAGTAGGTTACATCTCATTTAGAAGTAGAGGTGTGCAGAGGAGCCAAGTATGAATGTTCTAAGTAATGAGTACTCGATAGAAGTAAAAAGATGTATTCACAAAGTATTTTTTATCAGTAAACCATTTCAGTGATTCTTACTGAATGCCTTCATAATGATATTACTTGTGTTACTCTAAAAAAAAGCGGTTTGGATATAACGTTTTGTTTATGCCAGGTAAAAAATAATATATGAAACACAATAAATACATGAATAGCATTTCAAATGAAAAGTGTAAAAATCACATACATTTTTAAACAAGTTGAAAATTTAAACCACAGTGTGTACCTTTTAGACAAAAAAAATAACCTATAATAAAAGCTTTTTACCATTTTGTTTGTTTATTGCATTGAAAAACAAATTAAAAAAGCGTCCTTACTGTGTTGAGCTTGCATCTCCACAAGCCTGACTTTTATTTGGCCCAGAGGAGGGCTTCCTCCTGCTTGTTTTCATGGTGATGTTGTTCCTTTGGCTATAATCTTCCAGAGTACGGCATAAAAGTCTATCTCCATGGAGAATGTTCTGAAGTATGACGTGCCACCTCCAGAAAGTTACATACTTAACCTTTTAAAATTACTGAAATACGAGCAGAAACCATGTTCATTTTGCTCTTAGAAGTTATTCAAAACATTACTCAAGTAAATATACCACAATAAATATAACATACTACTACTTTCCTCAGTTTATAGCAGCATGTGATTGACCTGATGGGGCCCTGGCTCACAACCTAAACCTCTTAAATCCCGCCCCAGACATAAAAGACACCACTATAAATCCAGTCTTTATGGGCGCTGGGTCGCCGTGGTAATAGGAGTGCATTGATCCCATTGACAAATATAGGCCTCAGCCACACTCACTGTACACCTGATTTTACGCCTCATTTTAACACACAGGGTCTAATCAGCTCCATGAACGTCTAGATTTACTGAGTTTTTTTCTTTTTCAATTAGTTAATTAGAGGCTGAATGGTATTAAGATATCCCGCTGCCTGAGGCTTCAGTGTGAGCCCTATGTTACTGATGCTGTTTAAGCCCCTCTATGGCTTTCCTATGGGGCCAAAGACAGCAGGAGGACGGCTACAAAACAAAGATTAAATAAACAAGCTTGAGACAAAATGTTTAAGATTGTTCTCTTAAATACAATATGCAATGGTCTGAAATTGTGTCAAATCAAATGTTCTTCCACAATAAAACATAGAGCACAGCTGTCATAATTTTGAAAACGAGCATAATATTGTTGGCGTAACTTTTTGAATCTCCAAGAGGCAAACCTAACAATGTCTGAATGGTGATTTTTTTTAGTACATAATACATTTTTGACACATTTCCTCCTTTCCTTGTTTTCCAACTTTCTTTTTTAGTATATAGCAGTCCTATTCAATTGGCGGTCCAGGGGCCAAGTAAGGTCCATCTTCCCATACATTTCCTGTGAACACAATATAAACACATCTCATAATAACTGGACCCAAAGCTAAATGTGAGTGCTCAAAGTTTTATATCGCACTACAACACTTTATTAGTATATTGTATATAGCAGCCCTTTTCAATTTGTGGTCTTTTTATTAACTCAAAGCTAGATTAGTCCCGGTTTGCACCTTTTGTACTGATCAACTATTTGAAGCAGATCTTGGTTATATGTATAAAATTTAGAACAAATGTTGCTACCTTCAAATTCAACGCGAGATATTACCATTTATCATGAAATCGTTTAACTTGGTCCAGTGTTTTCACCCTGTGCTGTTTGGTGTCTTGTAATAGTTCCTAATGTTCTCTGCAGTGTTTAA
>KN470605.1:69310-86160 GCA_000787095.1 Periophthalmodon schlosseri | reverse complement strand
CTAAAAAGTGAAATAAGACAATTATGTTTATATAACACATTTAAAACTCAGATTCATATTTGAATGTAACCCCTCAGGCCCACCATGCTTTAGACAAACTGTCCTCACATGGTTTTGATTGAACTAGTGTAACTTTGTTCCAGTAAATTTCTTTAATTACACTATTTTCTTGGTTACAAGGCTTGTGTATATTCAGCAACTATGACCTATTGAACTGTTCATGTTTACAAGGAACAGTTAAAATGGCAAATACAAAAACCATCATTTATAGAGAATAATTTTAACTACACTGTCCCCATCTGCTCCTGCTTAGCCATTACACCTAAAGAAACCTACGGCCCATGTACCAAGGGCCTGGGCAGGACATGAAAACCAGGCTTGTTAAAAAAAACCCCGTACAACGTATTTACAGTCTCAAGTTTAATTTGTTCCTTATATGTTTACACTGCACCTATTATATCTAGAATCGTAAGCATCTATTCTTTTGGTAAATTGGGTGGTTAACAATGTTTGTACAGCAATGGATGGTGGTTGAAGTTATATTTTTAAGGTTTATTTTTTTCCTAAATTAATTTATCTACTGTTTAGTGAAACGTTCCTCTTCATGAAGCTGGTGTTTGTTATACACAAGAAAAGCAGTGTGGCTTGGTGTTGCAGCAACCTGGAAATGCCTTTGATTTTAATGCTAATCGTAAATACCTCTTTAGAACAGCTGACCTGCTGGGATAAAAGGGCCGCTCAATAAACTTTATCTCTTCAAATATTTTCTAAATCTCTTAATTGTTTTTTATCTTATGTCATATTATAAGGTTTCTTTGTGTTTACACCATGCAAATAAAGATTGTTTAATCAGCAGTATACAGTCAGTCAGAACAGGAAACCCAACCAGTGAGGAGACATCAAGAAAGTCTCATCAGATATAACTAAGAAACTGACCAGTACTGTGTGGGAACCAAACTGGGAAAACTGGTTTGCAGAGGTCAGTATCAAAAGTGGTTCAAGAATAGAACCTAGGAGAGCTACATGGCACGGGGAGTATGACTGGTCAGTACCCTTTCATACACAGACTCATGTTACGTTTGAAACACTGAATCCCTCTGACCAGCTGAGTCTTGGATAGAAGTGGGTGCATCTGGGGGTATCTGGGCCCATACTTGTCACTGTGTATGCATTAAACAGGCTTCAGTCATTGTGAAAAAGTTACCTGTTTTGTGCTTAAAACAAGAGCTAGAGGGAGAATGGCTGTGCCAGAGAGAAGAGGGCTGCGCACACAGAGCTGCAGCTTATGGATGGCATATCTCGTCACTCATAAAAAAATGCTTTCTGCATGAACAGTTTGGACACCAAAAAACAGATAATAAGCCAGTGTCACACTGTGAGTGGAGGGAGTGCCACCTCTGCCTCCACTTAACTCTGGGACATTAGAGATGCTGGCAAACATATTTAGATGTTTAGAATGGACAGTTGAGGCTGTGCTGAGCTGTAAATTTTAAACATAACAGCTATATAACATTTCACAGATTCCCATAGAATCCCTTCATAAATGTATGCAAAAATAATAAATACATTATGCTTAAATTCTCAGACAAGGTTTTAATGGGATTACCAACTTCAACCAAAAAAGCAGACTGAACCTTCATACATTTATAATTCAGCACAGTGCTCACAGTACAAATCATTCTCTACAAAAACAAGAATTAAATTAGCTGCACCACACACTTATGCAGAACACATGCTAACCTTACAGTAGCAAGAGCTCACAGATGAGATTTAGTGCACAGCTCTAATTAGATCTGTGTGTCGCCATGGATCACCAGGTCCATGTAGTGTTCTCTTCTCCCCAATGGGAAATAGACTCCATTCAATCAAATGAGTGGACAGTGAGCAGGCCTGGCTTTCACTATACTTTATGGTGACATCATTGTTTGTCCATGCAATACATTTTGTGTTTATTCAGTTCTGTGGTTCTGACCTAAGCCAGTAGATTTATGAAGATTCAACTGTGTCATCTTAAGTCCCTGCTATGTCTGTTCCACAATAGTGACAGCTTGACTAGTGTTAGCATCTGATAAAGAAACAGTCATTTGTTACTGAAGGACTATTCAATAGCGGGGAATTTTAGAGTGAAGATTATTTGTTTTCTATATCTTATAGTCTTAAACTTTTGAACTATTTCTTGCACTATTGCATCAGAAACAATGAATGAGAGCAAAAATACCTATAATCAGCATTTTGTTCTTTACCGTGTGGGTGTGCATCAAAGGTTACAACCACTATCCTCTCCTTAAAGATATTCTTGTATCAGACAACCAGATGAAATTGCTACTGTGTCACAAACAGGACTCTTGTACCACACAGATGAACAGACAATGTTGTTGATGAGGTGCTTTGACCATATGCATAAAGAGACTTATTCCTCCCAAAGCGATAATCCTGGTTTGAAGGGGTCAGGTCTGTGTCAAGTGGCATACCAGACGTATCCACATTTCCACACCATTAAACCGATCAGTGAGCTCACACACAGTGGGTGGCTGTGGCTGGCTTCTCCACAGTGCTACTGCACTGTGCCCCATAGTCATACACTGACCACCATCTGTTTACTCAGGTGCTGTCCACAGAAACACCTTACATTAGACCTGGGGAAGAAGACCTTACAAGGTGAGAGGAGCTAGTCAAGACTGACTTGTTAAACAACTTTATTTACCTGATTTGACCCTAAAGTCACCTTTGCTTGTTGTATATTACAATCTAGGTTGTTCATGCTTCAACACTAACATTACAGAGATAAACCTGAGTGTTTTCAGCTGCTGATTTTCATGGCACCTGATTCTGTAACTACTAATGTAGTAATGGCACCAACACACATTAAACATTTAAGTCGGAAGGAAGACTGCACCACACACCTACCACACACACACCTAACTGTTTTGTGTCCAAGCTTCACAGTGCTATGTGAGGCAGCCTTTACAAGAACAGTGGGTACCTGCAGTGAAGGACCCTTCTCCAGATCTTTAGCCAGGATCTAGGTCAGTTGATTGAGATTATTGCTGGAACAAGGTGGTATGGCCCTACCACTTGTACAACACCATTACAACATTAATTAAATGACTTGGCAAGTTTGGCTCACATTTACAAAGCTGATCATCAAAATTGTTTTGTGTTGTTGACCAGATCCTCCCTATAAACAATGTTTTGGGTTAGCAAATCAATATGCCTTGTCTAAGCTGAGAAAGAGCACAGTTATGCAACAGTGACAAATTACTAGAACACAAGATTGAGGTCAAAGCAGACATGATGAAGAGGGTACTGGTTGGCACATGTGCTCATCCTGCTGGGGTCACTTTTTAACTGAAACATTTGTTTGCAATGGAGAAATGGACATAAAAGTTACATTTGAGCTCAGGTAACAACAGATGTCAATAGAACAGAGAAAACATAGTAACATGGCTGCAAACGTTGAATTTTACAACAAAGAAAAAAGTTTTGAATTTCATGACAAGTCCCAGAGGAGCTTCAGTGCTAGTCTGCTGTGCAGACCTGTGTAGCATGCCAGGTACTGCACAGTTGACCTCAGCTTCCATTTCAATTTGACTAAAGGAACCAAGACTGCATGTACATAATGCTTATACGCATGTGTCTTGCCAAATTGAGTGCTGTTTGAATTAAAAACATCTATGTTAGGAATGATCCAAGGAGAAAAATGTGAGTCAAAGCATTTGTCCAAAGTTCACACAAATGTCAATTTATTAACTCTCGTGTCTGCTAAACATAAACCAACACCAACACTATTGGAGTTGTGCAAGTGGAGTTTCCCTTCCACATGACCCGCTCTGACTCTGATGTATCGACTTTGTGTGATTTGGCCTGAGTTGTCAAGTGTTTATTACAAAAGAGCCATAAAGCAGTTGCTGTTCAGAAAGTTGGGTTTCCAAGCAACTCCACTACAATAAAAACACAAGTGCAGATATACACATCCAAATGGAGACATGGAAACAGGATGCACCTCATATGTCTCCTTGTCATTACATTATTCAAAAGCTGTGTACAATGGGCCCTGTGGATGGACTCTAGACTAAATCATGATCGCTCACTACTCCTCAGAGGTCATATATTTTATACAGTATATGCACTATTTATAGTTTTAAGTTGCTTTTGAAATGATTCAAAGATTGAAAAAGATTACACATCCATAAAATCCAATGTAACATTCCATAGATGCAACCAACACTATATCAACTTGCATGATTGGTTCTATGAGTATCTTCAGGTCTTTCACTGAAGTTATTGAAGGTTATTGGGATGCCTCTCAGTTGCCTTTCATGTTTTTTAATGTTATTTTATCTTTTTAAAGGTGCACTATGCAATATTTTTGGTTTAGGGTTCATCACCTGCTTGTCTCCATGGAATGGATGGAATGGTTTTGCCTGTAAATATTCCATAGTATTGTTTAAAACAAATCTATGTTGGATTTATCTGTGTAATCCCTCAGTCGTCCAGGTCTGATCCATTGCAAAAGAAAAATAAAATCTGTCAACTGGACAAAACGTTGTAGGAATGAAGACATTTTGCTGTTCATCCTGTTTATCAGGACAACTTTATCAGACCTGGACGACTGAGGGATTATACAGATATCTTCTCAAGAACCACGGGCCAACCACCATAAAGTGGTAAGAGAGCTGGAAAATACTGCCAAAAAATTAGGCAGTGTCCACCAGTAATCTGACCAGAACTGAAGAAGCGGCTTGGATGAGCAGCGAAATGTCTTCATTCCTATAACGTTTTATCCAGTTGACAGATTTTATGTTGGATTTAATTAATTAATTATGCCATTTGTGCTCAAAATACTTGTACATACACCTCTCCACAGATCTAACTTCTAACTTAGGCTGGTGGTGTTACCTATATTTGTCTCCATACATATAGGTTTAATGCCATATACTGTGGAACATTCTTGGCAAAACAATAACATGTCCATGGATTTTATTCATTAATCTCCAGATCTTGTGCTAGCCTTGACTACCTTGCTCGAGGATTAGCCTAGAGTGCATGTTTTAGAGTTGGGGAAAAGCGAAGCACCCAGAGTAAACCCCTCCTTGGTATTGAGCCTTAACCCTCTTGCTGTGCGGAATTTGCAAGTCACACAGCCACATTTGTGTTGAAAGGCAGCCATTAATCTGTGACAAAGATAATCGACTAATAGCTTAATAGTGTAAAGTTCTTACATTGTCCTAATCTATCGCACGTTTGACTAATTCACCAAAATATCTGAGCAGCCATGTTCAGGCTTGCCGAATACTAAAAGCATGTTATTTCTGGCCCTAATGTTGATTAGTCTGATTTTGTTGGCTTGGCTTGCTTGACTGCTGTATAGTTTAATTTAACTGACCAATTACATGCATAGATGACTCGACATGGTACGTAAATAAATAATCTATAAGGCTAAGCACTGAGTTAAACGGTCTGCCTGTGATGAACACCCATGTCCAAATTAATTTCAAAATCATTTCTTGTCCCATGGGAAGTTGCACACAAATGTTTTCACTTTTATAGTTTCACAATCGGTCAGTTTCACCGTCTGAAAACTTGCAGAATGTGGCCTCAGTTCTCAATGAAAAACACATTTCTGCTTGTATGGACATCAACAAACACCAAAAACAATCCAAGTAAATGGAGAAAGGAGTCGGACATTTTTTGGTTGGAACAACCGCATGTGCGGTCTCAGTAATGAAGCAGACACAGCCATTTCAACAGCTGCGTTTTACTGTGGTTCTTTAATAATGTTGCTTTATATTTTCTCCTGAATTTATTTGATTCTACAGGGAATAGAGCCAAGAGGGGCCGTGCTGTTTCATTTGGGGCGCTCGACAAGGTTACCCTATGTAAGTGCACGTATATTTCATCCCCATTTCATTTGTGGTGAATAAAAACAGCTGTTTTTATTGAATCGTGGCCAAGAAGCACATGTACCAAGGGGAACAGATGAGGACCGCAGAGTGTATGGGTTTAACCTTACATTGTCTGACCATTCACTGACCACTGAGCTGGGATTTCCATGGAGGGGACTGGTGGTTGTGGATTTGTGTCTGAGAGTCATCAGAAAAGACCCCTATGCATTACATTGGCTTGGTGATGTAAAACAAAATTATGTTTGCAGCAGAAATCACTAAAATAACTTGGACTCCTTCATAGAAATCATGTCAACAAATTTATTGCAGTATTAGATGTTATTGTATAGACTTGAGGAGATATATGAGGCTTTAAATTCACTGCAGACAGTAATTTGTGTTTTTTTATCCCCAAGCACAAGCCCAAACTGAAGAAACTGAATATAAAAATGACATAACGGTGAGCATATTCATTTATTAGTGTCATATAGATTGGATGGAATGTTGTGTGACTAATTAACCCTTTATTCTTTGTAGACAGTATGGTTTTCAGGATATAGGGAAAACCAGACTGAGTAATGTGATTCCAATTGTAAACTGTACTTTACTTTGTCATATTAGTCATGCAGTCCTTTTGGATTTGGATAGCTTTTGATACACAGAAACACTTCCTGATGCAATTCATTATGCATCAAACTGTCATACACTTGTACATTTGTTTGGAGTTGTCCATCAAGAATAATTTGGCCTTTGTTTAACATTATATATTTCAATACATAGTCATTTTTTTACATTTTCCGATACATTTTATTCATGAGTTGCCTAAAATGTCCTTGTAACAAGTGCTAGGATGACAAAACGAGTTACTGACTTCATTCTGTCATTCACCAGTTGTAGCTACAATGTTTGCTAAATATATCCAAAACTTGTGACCAACAGCTCTGCAAATCAAGCTGTGATTATAATGATCAAATGCAATATGAACTACTTTAAAATCCCTCTTTCTCTCTAGAACCAGAACATTTTGCGATAAGAATAAAGAATGATGAATAATGCTGATATGGAGATTTGCACAAAAGTTGCTTTATTTAAGTTTTGGTTCCACTTCTTGGCAATGTTTTGATAATCCACAAAAAGCCTGAAGCTGCTCAGACCCTGCTGACCACTACAACAACAAACTCAAGCAAACTCAACATTCCGGCCACAATAAGGTTGGGGGCATCATTTTTGTACAAGTGCTGAATATGTCATAATTTATAGGGCAAAAAATACATTTGAAAATGCACCATAGCCTAATACTTGAACTAGTGAACTAGTGAAATAGTGAAATGATTTCCTAATATAGCTTATAAGTATTGTTTCATTTCCCATAAACATAGCTTTATGCATTAAATTGCGTAAAATGTTGGGATGCCACGGTCGGCCAGTAATGTTTTAGTAGTATTCTGTCATCATGACTTGTTGCTGTACTCTTCTGTTCAAAGGCGGTAATAAAAGCCCTGGAGGATCACAGCGCACTGGGCTGTAGAAGCAGCCGCTCTCCTCCTCTCTCGTGCGTATACGCGCACACAGCCGCGGACGCACGGCTCCAGCACACGCGCCACAACTGGACACTTTCTCAGAGCGGGATCCCTCACCCGTGGGTCACTACATGGACCCTACTCCGTGGTCCTCCGTGGCGTTTTAACTCGGACACGTTTTTCTCCCGGAGCAGAAGGGACATGGCTCAACTCTCTGGGGCCACTCTGTTACCTATCAGTGCTATGTGCGTAGTGTTTCTGTGGGAATCTGAGGCTAGTTCTATCAGGACCACACTGGGAGTGGACACCTCGAGGTAAGTTATTAATGTTAGTCCAGATATCCGTTCAGTCTCAATGATGTGCTAATACTGTGTAGCCTACTTTTGTCATGAAATTCATAAAGTTTATATAACTTTAGCTTTTACTAGACTATCTCTGCAACTTTGAAACGTGGCCATAGCTTTCAAAAATTACTGAGCACAAATCCCTGTAGTCCGCATAACAAGCGTTTTTCTGTAATGCAATTGAGTCTGTAAACAAGCACCTCGTTTAACATTAGCGCTGTGTGCCAAAAGCTGTAACTGCATTAAAAGTGCGCATCCTCTGCGATGCGCGTGAGTACGGACCTCCAAATGAACCGGAGCAGCCCGTCTAATCTAATGTGATTTCCAAGGAAATGCAAAAGGAAGAGCGAATTCCAAATGGTAGGAATCGGTCGCGGTGTAAGGAGCCAAACTTTTACTTGTGCTCAGACAAAACATGACACTTGTTATTAAGGCGCTCTGAGAGACGAGTTCAAGAGGTGAGCGAAAGATGTGGAGGAAAGTCATGACAGCGCCAATTACTGGGCCACAGAATTAGAGCTGGAATAATGCGCAATTTGCCAATTACGTTATTTTTGCTTTACAAGAAAGATGCAGCCTGAAAAATCTGAATAATAGTAAAAAAAATAAATAAATAATAATTCTCCTCAACTGAACTCAGTGCCATGCTTGTACTAACAATCACCCTGTATCTTTTTCTAGTGTAGTTATTCTTTCACAATAGGTCAGCAGTGGGTGGTGTACAACAAGCTGTGCATATCCTAATTTATTTTTTATCTTACAGAACAGAGTGTCCTGAAAATAAAATCCTGACAGTGGAATATCCCTGTATGGGAGCTGGAGGCAAGAACAGCACTTGTTTTAGGTAAGTGCCATTTTGTTTCATTTGGGCCAAACAATTTCCTAAGTATTTTGAAGCTCTCATAAATCTGTGGGACCCTCTGCTTGTACGTGTGTGTAATTTGCCATTGAGTTTGCTCACTTTCCTGGAACAGCGCTTTGCTAAGGATTGTGGATATTTGCTAAGGATTGTGAACAAGTGTCTGTGATGCTCAAAGACGTTTGAGGTTTGTAGTGAGAGTGGTGTAACTACCAAACCATATCATTCCCATTATGTGTTCACATTATACTTTGGGTTTCAGGGTATTTATTCTTAGTGGTGAATATGTCATCATATGCTGGTGGGAGAAATAGCAGAAGATGTGACAACGTAACAATTTGAACTTTGCAGAGTTTATGATAGAGACTGAGAACTTTTATAATTGTTTAAGTGGATGCCCCCATTGATTGCATTCAAACCTAAATAGTCAAAGCAGTGTGACAGGACAGGAAGTGATCCATTATTCATACTGCACTGCACATTCAGAAAGAGACAGTAACAATCTATTACATGAAGTATGTGAGGTTTACCACACTATCAATTATAGGATTACACACCATATGCTATCAGTATTTGTAGTATTTGAAAACCCATGTCTGAGTATGCACAAAATTATTTTGGCTATTGAATATTCCACATAACCAAAATATTAGAAAGATTAATCTATATAATCTAACCTGCTCTGATGTAACCTATTATTTAATTGCATTGTATTTATGGTTTTCTGTTAGCTAGTAATTAAAAACAAACTTGGAGGAAAACTGATGTGTCTGGAGTATTTTTGGTTAAGCATGGAAGTGAATAGGTTAACATTTAAAAATCTAATGATGTTTACTAATGGTTGATCATTACCCAGTTTGGTTGTTGTTCAACAGTACTACAGATATATAAGTCATGAAAATAGTGAATAAACTTAGGAACTCTCAAAAAAAAAAAAATGCAAATAAAAAGATAAAGAGGTTGAAGGAGCATGTTGGGTTCTGAAGTGCAGTCCGACAGTGCTAATAGGCTAAAGTCAATCATCTTGATGTGGGACGACTGCTATTGAAAGCCCAGGATTTGGTTGGCGGTTTGAGAAAATCCCAGATCTGGTTTGAGTCCAGTCTGTGTTCTGTTCAATGTCAAGTCAGGCTTTAAGCTCCCATTTCTGCCTCTGATGTGAAATGAGTTTTGTGCCATTCCAGGACAAGAGCTTACTGTACCTATTTCCATTATTTTGAATATATATACAATACCTTTCACATAACATCCAGATACATCTTACTGAACTCAACTGCTTTTGACCCAGAGTGATACCGTTGAATGATCACAGTTTCTCAGCATCCAGGCAGATTTTCCGATAATTTTCACATTTTCTTCTCTGATTTCTTCACTTGGCACATCTCCCTGTATTCAAATCATCAGGGAAATGCTGAATTTATATAGCTCTAATTGAAGACGACAGTTTAAGCATTTGGAAAGTTTCACACCTTCCCCTAGAAGCAGTCTTAGTTGCAATAAAAACATTCACGCAAATTACTCTAATGGTAGCTGTTAGCGTTAGTGCTTTCTTGACTGGGTTAGGGTAATTTTACATGGTGGCTTAAAGAGACCAGTGATGGGTCAAGCAATAACCATTATCTCATCAAGTTTCTTATTCTGTGTTCTTCTATATTCTAATCACTCTTGTTCTTGAAGTCTTTCCAAATATAGTGTGGCATGTAATGCTATCTCAGAGTGTTTTTGTGGTCTTGCCCACCTCCATCCAAACAAACCATGGAGGCCTACAGGTCTGAGAGCTTCCACTGTGGTCAGGGCCAGTAAATCTCCCATTGTTCTTTTCATTTTGTGTTCCCTTTCTGTCTTCACAAGAGGTTACATTTCATCTCAAACTAAACCCATCATCCATCTTAGTTGCAGAGATTACTCTTACTGTAACTGTGTGTTTATTGCATATGGGTCTGGATGGATTCCCTGTTATCTGTAACTGTTTTTGTAGAAATATATATGTGGCTTGTATAACCAGAAACAGTTGATAAACACCTTGAATTGAGTATTTTGGACAACATTTTGGGAAATAAGTCCTGAACACTTTCCTAAAATACATTCCTGTAAGTAATATGTATTGTTCTGTCCTGATTCACATTTAAAGCCATTATTCACTGTTTGAATAAAGAAACAGAATGTAAAAATGCAATGAAAAGAAAGATTCCTCACTGATTTCCTCAAAGTTCAAGATGGAAGGTTATAGGAGATGTCATGTGGTCAACAGACAGTTAAGGAGAAATGTGAGAAGTAATTTATTTACTAAACCTAACAATACTTAGTTAAGTTTCCTGAAGCAAACAGAGTCTGGATCACACAGTGTTACAGATCTTTGACCAATTGATCTTTCCATAGTGAAAATCATTATTTATATGTGGAATGTATTAATGAGCCCCAAGATTATTCTAAAATAGTTATACAAAAACAGGCACTGAGAGAGGGGAATAACATGGAGTGCATCCATGGGACTGAGCCAGATACTTCAGTTCAGAAGGTGGTTGCCACTTTTGAGTTTAAACTGAGAAGTCAATGAAAAAGCTGATGCATTAGTATTATTTACATCAATTTTGTTTTAAATAAAGAGGCAAAGACACATGATTCATTTGCATTTCTGTTGACTACAAGCAGTTTTGCATTTTAGTTGAGTAAAAACCTTGTTGGTCGGGGTCCTTCACTAGTGCTCAGCCAGCAGTTGTGTTGGGGTAGACAGATTGTTGACTCACAGTTCTTGGACACATCAGTACCTTTTCCTTCTCTAGTGTCTTTGCGGGAGTCTCTCTATCATCAAAGTGTTGACTGTTGGCTTTTGAACATCTTTTGCGCACTTGGCTGAACACGAGCCTATCAGTCTTGGAGTTCACAGAATGAGACGTTAAATCACAACATTTAATCAGCATCCCGGGGCATTATTGCTGTCATTATTTACTTATAACATGAATACATCCACACACCAAAATCTTCTCCAAGTCTCTCAGTTTGCTGCCAAACCTTCTGGTATCTTCCCAGCAAATATTGTTCAGGATGATAAATTCAGTTTAATGCTATAGTCATAATGTTGTGGACTGGACCAGAACCACATCCTTCCTGACTCACCAAGGACATGTTCTTTCTTCCCAAATGTGGAGTCATGATGGCTCAACCTGGGTTTACCATGTTGCACTGTATTCACACGAGACAATTTGGTATCAATGGGATATATTCCAATACACAGTTTTTCATTTTTGTGGGTGTTTATTATCAGGCATACACACTATAAGAATTTGCTGCATGACATCACACACAGCCATCTGGTTACCATTTGTACCTAGGCTAATGGGTTGATGCACATTGTTTCTATTTATTTTATTTATTTATTTATTTGTTTTTGTTTTGTTTTTTTTTACCTCCAAATCAATATCAAAATGTCTTTCTTTGGATAGGCATTCTAATGACTGTAATGACTATAGTTTGTTCTGTAAATCATCATTTATGTTGCACTGACTCATTATTTAGTGAATGAAACCACGCAGTCCCACATGTCTGTGTATAGTGACGCTTTGACTCATTGAGGTAAATCTTTTTGTTGTATTGCACTTTGGGGATTTGCATGTTGTCTGACTAAACCACAGAGTGGCTGTTTGTTGGCCTGTATAATGTGGTTTATGTGATCTGAATGGATTTCAAAAGCTTGGAGTTTTTTATGCCTTGGCCTTTACTATGCCATCAAACCTCATCATGTACCATTAGTACAAAGGTCTTTGACAAACTGCCAGGAGAACTGGATGCCAGTGGTTCTGAAGGTCAGGCAGCATCAATGTTGGGTTGATGTCTTTGTTTTGCAGGGAGCACCAATCATATATTTTTGCAGACCACTGTAACTAGCGTGGAAATATGCAAAGTGCTTTAGTTTCATACTTGCATCTATCCCCCACCCACTTTGCCTGTGTGTTGTTACCCAGAGACATTTGTGTGTTCATTATAGACTGAGTCAGGTACAGGCCTGGACTCCATCTTCAGAGCACCACTTCCTTCTCCTCACCAACTTCAGTTTGTATAGTGTTCAATGTTCAGAACAGACACAAGCCAGACCTGGCTCCAGTGGAACCACTACAGAGTATGTGCTCTGGGGTTGAGGTCAGGTCACAGCTACTGTGCAATGTAACTCATATATTCTGTATGTTGTCAGTACTGTATGATTACTTTGACAGTTGAGACAAAGGAGAAACTATGATTTTCACAAAAGTAAAATGTTGCAGTCAGGAATCATGAGCTACAGCTATTACTATTGCTAAACAGACAAATGGGCTACCTTTACACTGTAACTCAAAGTATTCTAGGTGTAATTTTTCAATGTTTCTGGGCTATACGCCTACCTTATGCAATATTACATTTTTTTGAATAGACAGTTCGGTATGTTGCATTTAACATAGTTAAGATTGATGATGCACCATGACTTTGTGCACAATTGTGTTAACTACTTGTCAAATATAATATAAACGTAATCCCATTTCCAATGCAATTAATAGTAGTAAAATTGGTTTGTATTTTATGCATGCTTTGCAAAATAAAATGTGATGTCTACAAACTGTGTGGCCTTATCAAATTCTGTACATGATCCATTTTCAGCAATCAGATAATTAGAGAAAAGCATAAATAAAAAAAAGAAAATGTCTGACACATTGAGCTGGAGCTGGGCTGTTTTGACTGCCCTGGTGTTGACTGACTGATTGGCAGGATGACTGATGAACTCAGAGAGGAGCCTCTGTGGGGATAACACGCTCATTAGCTCAGGGTCATGTGAGTGAACTTTGCCTCCTGACACTTCCCCAGCAGGACACCAGATAAGTCCCAAATCCTCGTAGCCTCCTTCTGCAACAAAGAACTATATCAGTGGCTTTAGTGGATGTATTCTCTGGCCTAAACTCATGGTCATTGCACGAGTTTCATGTATAGCTTACAAACATCTCAAGTATGTAAGTTTGTAAGTTTATTTTTGCCATTGAAGAAAGCCTTAAAAACTTCAGCCAAGGAAGGAAATATATTTTTTTCACATTGTTTCTTTGATTTGAAAAGTTTGTTTTTGGTGTGTAATCGAAATTACTTTGTACATCGAAGAATTTGCAATTCAGTGCAGCATTGGAAAATTTAGATCATTTATGTATTGCCTCCAGCCACAAGAGATCAATGAAGAATGAAGTGAAACGTATCACATATGGTTAGAGAACTTTAAAAGCGTCTTCAATTTTACACCAATAATAAAATTCAATGTAAATGCAATGTAAATGACCCACATAATTCTTCAAGCAGCAACAAGTGCACACAATGATGTTATGTAACTGGCTCTCATTAACAATATAATCTAAACTCTCAAAGAAAACTTATGCTATAATTCAGTTCAATATTGTATTTCGATGATGCTGGAAAATCAAAAATAGCTTCATAGCCTTGGCAGTTGAACAAAAAAAGTGAGGGATTATTCTGGAAGTTGTGGTCCTGCTTTTGTCCAAGTTCAATAGAGCTGTAGTTCATCCTAGTAAGGCAAAGCTTCTCAGTGGGGGACTATAGGCCTATACATATCAGGCTATGTGAATGTGTAGCACCCAGTTTCTGCATGAAAAACCAAGATAAGGATTTTAATAAGTGGATATACTATTCTGCTATTCTGCTATTCATTCCACATTCAGACTCAGTGGAGATAAAATACTTCTGTAGTCCTAGATGCCAGATGCCCTGGGGCAGACTGACAGAAGATTCAAACCATCAACCATCAGGCATACAGCTACTAAGTCATCACAGATCCAGTAAAAATACCAATATTCAAACTAAACCTTTCCTTCTTTTTATTTATTTTATTTTTCCCACTTGAGTCAGTGCATGTGTTCTGAATACCTAGAATTTAACAACAAAGTACAAGCTATTTAACATGCTGTCACTGCAATAATGTTCTCCTGTATGTTTTTACATTCTATTATATGTGCCTGGTGAAAATGTGCTTCTTATTACATTCTTACAATATGCAGGCCCGGTAGGCCTGTCCTTGGGGTTTTCCTAGTCAAAGTGATCAACAATGGACAGTGACACTAGGTGCTAAAATGCTTCATGTCAAACAGCAGGAGGGCTTAACTATAGAGGTTAAAGAGGTGATTTGATACAGAGCAGGGGCACATAACAGATACCACATGTGTTTATGAGTAATGCATGGATAGATTTGTGCATGGGAGCATGTTGTTAGACTTTGTCTGGGCCTGGATTATATTCTTTTATGGTTTATTGAGTGTGCAGGTGGGCATGGATGACATCATCTGTGTAATCGTAGTGAGAAGTTACATAGGCTACATACATAAAAGCACTATGTACAGAATTTGGAATATAAAATGTATTATTGTATTTATTGTTTTACATATGGTATTACAGTATTATTTTTGCACATGGCCTGTGAATGTAAATGAGAATGCTTGGGCCTCTTGCTGTTTTGTGTTTGTACTATTGTATATTTCTAATTATTAATAATAATAAAAAAACAAAACAAAACAAAAAAATACATAGGCTACATACAGTTAGTGGTTCAACTGCATTTGAAAGCTGGTTCTCTCAATACAGTATAAGAGTAATTACAAAATACAAGTCCAATGCAAAACAATAATCCTCCAGCTCCCTGACCATGCCCGACTTAAGATCTGGAGATGTGCCCTCGGCTGTTGCACTGTGGCGCCCACTACCTCTAACAAGATGGGCCAGATGCAGAGGACAAATTTCTCTGCAGTGACAATAAAGACAGATGGAATTAGAAATAGAAAGTTACAATGACTAAAAACATTAAGGAATATCTGTATATGGAACAATAATACCATAGGTGCGCCAACATAAAAAATCAGATTGAATTTAAAAAAGCAAACAAATATTTTCAATATTACAGTAAATGGTAAAATTGCACTACTACAAGGACACCTCCAGCTCAGTCCTCGTTGATTTTGTTGTCCATAGCTCTATCTGACTTTTGTCATTAGAGGTTATAATACTCCCTACAATGTAAGCATGGGGAGGCTTTAATGGACAATACTACCACATTGTGTTGGGTGTTTATGTCTCCAGGTCACATCTGATGACTTCCAGAGTCCGTCCTGAGTCTCCTGCCATTTTTTAAACTCTTGGGCTCTTGTTAACCATTATTAGTTCTGCATGATTCCTTATACTTTATGGGCATATGCAAGATGCACGTGCTTCCTACTATTCAGTATGATGCATTCCGATATTATTTATGTCAGACACTGTTTTTTTAAAGCCTACAACTTCAGACACTGAGGCAGCTTCAACTTCATCAAAACATATAGAGTTCACACCTTCTCTAACAGTTTATGACCTCACATGTTCAAAATGCATGACGTCTTTGGCACCAAATTAGTACCACACAGCATCAGATTGTTTGCACTGCACACTGGAGTCTACTGGGGCATCCTATAATTATCATTCTCCTTTTCCCTTTGGCGTGTCTTCCATTTCTCTAATTATTCTGGACTGCCATCACAGAGCTCATGTTGTGGGAGCTTCAAGTTTTTCTCACACTTGGAATTTAAACAGATTTCTCTCAAAGATATACACCTGTGCATTTAACATAGTGACTAATATAATCCTCTGTCTTCATTTCCACAGAGATTTTTAAGAGTTAAGCTTCCTGTGTTTAATATGGAAATAATTGCCTTTGTTGCACTGCAGAAGTGGACCTCCCTAAATGTCCTTATGTGCAGCATCTTTTACTGATTAGTGTGCACCTGAGCGGCCCTCTGGACAGACCCAGTGCTGTTTGTGCTTTGTGTTGTGTGAGCGGAGTCTGTTCTGCATTAGCTGCTGCTTTATACTGTCACTGAGAAAACAAATCATGAAGAAATTGATGACAGACTGATGGCAATGTTGCAGGCTCCTGTGTCTTAATGCACTAATAGTGTTATAAATACCAATTATTAAAATAATAAATAAGAATAAGAATGACTAAATGCCGCCCATGAAGTTTAGTGTTGATGTTGACCCTTTCGCTGTTCCTGTTTGTTTACATACAGAGATTAAAGATACTAGCTCACCATGGTGAAAGTGAAAAACAAATATGCCACATGTGACACACAGCCACGTGTGACAAATGCTCATGATGATCTTTATATTTGGTGAAGACAAGGGGGAAGTCCTCCATATCCATAACTGTCAGCTGTTTAGGTCCAGACCCTGCCCCACACACAGCCCCCTGGTG
>KN470605.1:48098-69258 GCA_000787095.1 Periophthalmodon schlosseri | reverse complement strand
GAATGCCCACTTTTGTTTCACTTTTTCACTTTTGTTTTGGGGGAAGAGGGCTCTGGTCTAGGCATAAGGTTCAGTGAGTATACTCCCAAATTTATCCCCATGTCACCATATTTATTCATGTCACAGTAAGGATTAAGGAAGATCTCTGCTCTTCTATAGTCCATCAGTATACTATACATTAACATAAATGTTTGTCAAGTATGCATTGGTATGTGTATCCCAATAACTCACACTCATTTACCATGGTGACCACCTTTATGGGGGTTCTCCAGTTTTCCACAGCACCTGCTGTGCTGTGCCAGCTCAGTCCTTGTAACTTTGCCTATGTCATCAAAAGTATAATACTCCCTACAGCAGAAGTATAGCCAGGCTTGGATGAACAATATCATGATGTGTTGAGGGTTCAATTCTCCGGGCCCCGTACTCATGGTAAATAATCTTCTCCTGCATTAGACTTCCGGTCTCAGGCCTCCTTTTACAACTCTTAGGCTATTCCATTTATTCTACAACACCTACAACCTCATAAAGCCCTAAAAAAAATTTTAAAGTCTTATTTTCTATCCAAGTATCACCAGGACTGAACCAAACACTAAATCCACAAAATCATGGCCAGTGTAAACCAGGTATAAACCAGAACAGCTTTAACACACAGTCTGAGATGGTGAATCTCTGACCCAAGGATATCAACATCTGGTGTTGGTGAGCTATAAAGACAATAAACTATCAGTAAATGATGTTTATGTGACAAGATATTTGGGTTGATTGTCATCATTAAATGGTGATTGGAAGTGTTGGCAGTTAGCTTGTTTGGAACTCTTGATTTCAAATGAGATTCTGTAAATTTGATTTCCCACAGGTTTAAAGTGCTTGGTCATTCAAGAGTATAGAGTTGGTTGATATGACCAAAAAATGAATCACATTTAACCTAAAAATAGTCAAACGTCTTTCTCTAAATTCTGAACTCCAAACTTTATGCTTATACTGAAAGAAGATTGGCTTTGGCCATCTCCATTAAAAAGACCCAACCATATCATTGACAATTAGTGATGACTGAATCTCGGTCTCCATTAAAATTTGATTTATTGCACAGCGGTACAAGAGGACATCACACATCTGTTGGTTATACTGTATATGCATGTGTGGCATAATCATTAAAAAAGATGAGGTTCATTTGACTAAAAGCAAATGTGCACCAGCCAGGCCCTGATAGAGCATCTGGACTACATTTAGATATCTGGCAAGGAGTGTGAAAATGAATAATGCACTCATGCCAACCCACAGGAATATTTGGACTTTTGGTAATGCTCTTTAAATTGATTTTGATTTGGTCTTTATGCACCACATGTATTTACCAGAAGAGTAATTACCAGCATCAAGGCTGATATCAAAGCTATACACACTGTGGCCCAATTCACCACTGCATAATATGACGTGTAGTCATTAGGCTGCTATATTAAAGAAAGGTTTGGAGCTGAACTTAAATATCTCGTGATAATTTTCCATCTTTGACATTGCTGGAATGTACTGTTGTATTCTCTGTGTATTGTCTAATTTTTTGGTTGAGGAAAATCTATGAATATTTGTTAATTTAATATGTTAAAGCAACAATATGTAACTTTCTGGAGGTGGCACATCACCTGCAAGATTCACTGAAAAAAAAATACTTTGGAACATTCTCCATGGAGATAGATTATAGCTAAAGGAACAACATTTCCCTTAGACAGGTTTGTGGAGATGCAAGCAGCGGCGGTTAGTCCATAATGGTCTATGGGGCAGTGTCCCTCCTATCAGTCATGCAAATTTGTAAAAATATTTAACATTAAAATTGTGAGATAGTTTGGCAATATTAGTGTTTAAATATTACATAAATGTTGACTATATACAGCAAAAATTACAAGAAAATTATAATTTTGTTTTTTTATTTTCTGCCTTTCAAAGTATGGGACTGTGCTGCTTGGGGCAATTTGAAAGCAAGCCCGCTTACATTAAGGGTGTGTGTTTTTCAGTGTGATAAAAACAACCAAAATGTAGCAAAAAAACAAACCAAAACAAAAAAAGTTACTCACTGGGGCTTTATTGTAGCCCTGCCGAAATAAAAGATGTCAGAAAACAGTACAAATATCTGTCATATTAACATGGAATTTAAAATAATCATAAGTATAAGCCTGTACATAGGGTACTAAGTTTAATTTCATTTGATTAGATTTAGTTTAGATTCTTATTGCTCGCTATAGTTAATGGTAATCATTTATTTTAAGACAATAGACAAGCTTCTGTACCCTATTCTTCATAGCCTGCTTCCCTAACTAACCTAGATCATGATTAAGAGTAGCCTATTAGTGACTGCTTTTCTTCTGATTGTAATGGGGGTGGTGACAGTACATTTAATAGTTGGAATGAAGCTGATGAGATCATGCGTTAGAAATTGTGTAGATCAGCTTGTAGTAGTAGAAGTAGCAGAACTAGAGCTCTCTCCAAGTCAAAGCTCCCTGTGTTTGGACCAGTATGATGTGTCCCTTGGGTGCTTCTGTCCTGGAAGTGGGCTGCAGAGCAAATAAACACATGGACAGTGCTTACTCTTGGCACGCTAGCACCTCCACATATGTGTAGCTAGCCAACAACATGCTAATTCCACGTGCATGTGACACCCTTTTACGAGGCTGCTGCACTTTCATCAACATATCATAAAAACAGTGTGGTCCACTGCGCACTGTAAAGCAGGGATTTGTGTTATTGTTTTTGAAGTTAAACTCATTCCAGGGTTGTGAGATAAATGGGTGTAAAAAGAGCAATTTCTCTTAACTTGCTTCTAGAGTAGTAAAAATGCATTTCTGAAGACCTTGTAAAATCACTTCCCACCAAAGCACACATCGGCAGACAATTAGGAACGAAATGCTCAGAACTGGAAATGAATGCCGATTCCCAAAGCAAATTGAATGCACGTGGCAAGCGTCCAAAAATATGTTACTCTGTAGTTTTATAGTTGGCCTCATCATGCTAATAAGTTTGAGCATAATCCTTCAACACACCATCATACACAACCTGACAAGCCAAGTTTTTAAACCGCTTTCAACCGGGAAAATAAATTAAATGCAGCCAGCTTGATGAATACAACATGTTATGATTTGAGCATTGAACAAGCCACATTGCGAGACAGATCCATCAAAATAGCAGCTCCCGCACACACACATAGTCCGGTCTCTGTCCTGGCGTGTCGAGGGGCTATTGACCTTCTACTTCCTGTGTTGTTCTCAAGAGGGAAAGTTTGTGGATGACAGCAAACTTCAGACTTGTCTTTTAGCGCACCTCTCCCTCTTGCTCTGTCAGTGTGGGATCTCATTTCTCACAAGCAGTGTGCCAAACAACATGCTTGCATCCGGACCACAACGCTGCACTCAAGGTCAGAGGTGAATCAGCTGACAAATTATGTCATGAGAAGAAATTGTATGATGAAAATATGTTATCTAGTCACAGGGAGCTCATAAACCAGTATACTCCTGCTGGCACCTGGTTTAAATATAAAGTGTATCCAATATGCCTTACAATTGGCTGCACATTTGACATGTAGTGAGGTTATGAAGTGCAACGTTTAGAGGACTTTAGAGAATTGATTGGCTGGCTGTTTTGCTGTCTTATAAAGTACAAGTAAATCATTTTCTGGATATAGTGATTATACAGGATCTTGCATCTATGGCTGGTCAAACTCTAAGAAAAATGGATTGCTAATATAGTCTATGACAAAAAAGACAGCACATTATAAGAATTCCCTAGAAGAATGCCCGTTGCGAATCCTGTAATCTTCAGTGTAAAGTTACTCTGGCTCTATGTTCGATCCAGTACCTTGAGCTGATTTTGGCAGCAGCTGTGGTGGGACAAAACACCTACTAAGGTCTTCCTATCCCCAGGCTGTTCAATGTGAGAGTGGACCATCACTGTTCCAGACACGCTGTATGCTCTATCATTTTGTTTAAAATTCAATAGATGACAAGTATCAGTATAACATGCAATATAAATTTGTGCCAAATTCAATTGAACACCTGATAGCAATGGCATATTGAGAAGTGTAGCAATGAGTTAGTGTAAAATAAGCAATACACAAAGTGAGTAAAGAATACAAAACCCTTTAACCAGTTGTAACTGGCAATGTAAAACTTGTCACAAAAGTGTGAAACTGCATCATATATGAATTTGAATATGAATTCCAAAACCACACAGGTCAGTTAGAGGTTAGTGCTCTAAAAGCAAACTTAACACCTATAGCTGGCTGAACTCCTGCATGTCCTTAGAGAGAGGTTAGAATAAGATTCAAATAGAAATAAGTCCTGATTTGTGGTTTGTCCTCCCATTACACCATGTCAAATCAAACATGTAAGCCAGTGTGGCAAGCAGTTCTTGTTTGACAACTAATAAACACAAAGAAAACAGTGCCTTTGTATTGGCCTGCAGTTTACTCAATGGTTTTGTGAAGTGTTGTAAATTGGCATCTCCACTATTGGCATCAGTAGATGAACCCTTTCTCTCATAAAATTATGGCATGCTACTCGAAAAACATATAGAGTTTCATTTAACTAGCATCTATCTAAACGGATATTCCAGATGAAATGCATTTCTGTGAGAAACCTATAAAGCATCAATGGATCAAATCGAAGCTCTAAATTGTTAGTATACAGACTAAGTTGTTAGTATACAGACTGGAGAGGTCTATGTAAAAGCATGTTTTACATTAACAGGTCGTACAGTAATTTAATGGAACATTGTAAACTGTTTTTTCACAAAGCTTATAGTAGAGTTGTGAAAGGTCAAGCGACACTGGTTGATTGTTTTGGCACAGTCCTCATATTTGCATTATAATTTCAATGCCAGAACATGTGTTTACTGGCTGTTATAGATATGTCATTTGTGTGAAATATGCTTTTTGATTTCCGCTGCTTCCAAAAATATAAAGACAAAAGTATCATTCCAGACTGCACAGAGAGCAATAGCCTAGGGTCGTTTTCACACTTGTCAGTGCGCTCTGTGGACCGAGCCCAGTGCGCACTAGATTTGGTTCTGTTTATTTTACTTTTGGGTGAGCCTTGTTCACATACACCGCGCATCATTCACCCCAAACACCGCACCATGAGCCACGTGAGAGGCCATCAGCTGATTGCTGAAATTATTTCTATGACAACGCGCTTCAAGCGGGAAGAGCCCTGTGAATACGCGCGCACACGCTCGCTTCCCTCATAGGCAGTGGTCTTTTCTTTCACCTGTGGGTTTTGCTTTTGGAGGACACACAGACAGACCCAGACTCACCTGCGCAGAGAGAGGCAGGAGGAGACGTGCCGCTGATATTAAGTTGATCCAAATTGCCTCGTCAGACGAACGTGTCAAACAGCAACTCTGCACCGCCCATTCATATAAATATACGTCATCCGAGCGCTTTTTTTTTTGCCCAAATCCAAGCACTTTTCGGACCGGCCGTTTTCTGCGATCCAGAATGCGACTGTTCTCGCTCTCGGAGCGAATGCTCTTTTACGTCGACCTAACTAGTGGCAGTGTGAAAACGACCTAGCTTGCCGACTGAAATACTTTCACTTTCCCAAACACAAACACATGGATCAGCCCTGCACTACCACCCTGTGCTGCTTCCATCGCCCTGTCCATCACCCTCTCCCCGGGGCAGTGAAGCTGCATGTCTGACCCACAGGCACATCTCCCACTATGCACAGGGCTCACTCATAATTAAAAATGGGATGCCATTCTCTGCCATAAATTGACGACACAAGCAGAATCAGAGTTGCTTTTATTCATCCCCAAGGGAAAAAGCTTTTTGTTACACACATGCAGCCGACCAGCAGAAGAATAGAGCAATCAAAAATGAAGATAAGAAAATATAAATAGCAAATCACAAATTAGTGCAATTAGTCTTTATCAACTACACCCCCAGTGGAAATAAAATAAACTTACATTTGAACTTAACTTATAAAAAATATAGTACCCTAACATAGTTACATCTTTATGTACAGTTATGTACTGGGATAATGAACAGAATAATGCGGAAGGACTGCACAGTGATTACAGTATAGAGTATAGAGTTCAGCAGTTTGAAGGCTTCAGACAGGAATGATTTCTTGGGTCTCTCAATGTCTTCCACTGAATCATAGAACATCCCTACTTTTGTTCTGTACATGTCAAAGTCATCTCAGTTCTTGCTCCAGTGCCGTTTATTGTCCAGCTACACCCCCAGGTACTTGTACTCTTCCACCACGTCCACACTGACCTCGTGGATGGAGGTGGGGGTCACAGCAGCTTTGGTCCTCCTTGGGTCCACCACCAGTTTCTTGGTCTTCGTCACATTGAGCTCAAAGGTGGTTCCTGGCTCTAGGTGACATAGTTGTCCACCACAGTCCTATACACGAGTTGCTTTTAGCCATAAAATCTGGCAACACGTCTCATTCAGCTTTTTGATTGAAAAGAACCAAAAAAATGTAACCATAACCAACTTCTCTGAACAAAGTTGTTTTTGTTTTTTTTATTGGGAATAAACCAAGAGTACATAATATCAGTACATAATATATGTATATCATAAATTGGGATGCAGATAATGTTTGTGAAATATTTTCAAATTTCCTTCATATAACCACTTAAGTAGACTTAATCTATACTATTGCTGTGTATTTAAATTACATTTTGATTGCGATACAACATAGTTTTTTTTGTGTGTTTTTTTTAAGTCCACTTAATGCAGCTGAAGTGCTGAGATGCTAGAGCTTTAAAATTCAGCAGCATTACACAATGTGGTGTGGCACATCCCAATTGTACATACCCATAAATGTTTTTCTTTTCTTTTTATTGTAGGAAAACCATTAGACAACTTTGTGGCATACTAAAGAGTCCAGCAATAAAGACCATTCATTTATTGTGTTCAACTGTTCCCCAACAAGGCTCTTGATCAAATTCAAGTCTGTGCGTTCCAGGTAACAATAAAGATCAAAATACCATTACAATTATTTTAAATTATAGTCATAATTATTCCAATTCATCTTTGTCGCCTTAAGTAATATTATGGAAATTTGTGACATTGACCAAACATATTGACTGATCAGTTAATTGAATGATGGATTGATTGTTGATCAATCTGGCTCTTGTGTCTGGGCTGTCTCACTTTTCTGAGCACCTCTCAACACTTCAAACTCTCCACTGCAGATTAAAGCCCCCATCATCTGGATTTCATCAGCCTCACTGTTATATAGGTTATTTTTCATTCAGTGGAGAGAGAGTGATTTAGGGTTACACAGAATAGGGGCTGGAGGAGAATAAAAGTGACTTGAATGAGGTAGCATGTTAGTCCCCTCGGTAACAGCACGTACATGAGTAGCACTTTTGGCTTTCAGCAAGTGTGAGAAATCTGGTGCGTGTCTATCAATTTCCTTTTAGCTTTTCCAAGTTTAACGTTGGTAACATGTGTAGAACTGGTGTCTTTGCCAAACATCATAAATCAATTTTGGAAAATGTTGCAGCCAAAATTATACTGTCCAAAAACATACTTCTTTTACAAGTTAACATCAAAAAGAATATGCTGTACTAGTCTGGGTAGAATTATGAATTTGAATGCTTTGTCAGAATTTCCAGATAAGACACATGAAGCTTAATGGAAAAAATACTGATACTACTATAGTCCAGGTTATAGACATTAAACTCATTATTTATGGAATAATAAATGACATAATTCAATACATTTTGTTTTATAGGAGGAAATGCTGTGATGGATTCAGGTTCGTAATGGGCCAGTGCATACCAGAAAGTAAGTACATTCCGTGTTTTAAAAATGATCTTTTCTATGGTCTTGCACAGCAGTATTTTGATCATTTAAGACATGAGCCACTAGAGGGCAATGCTTGACTTTCAAATGATTGTTTTTGTTTTGGTCTGCAGGTGTGGATGTGTGCGCTGCTTCCCCATGTGAACAGCAGTGCACAGATAACTTTGGAAGAGTCGTTTGTACCTGTTACCCTGGATACCGATTTGACCGAGAGAGACACCGCAACCACAAGTCTCCATACTGCATTGGTTAGTTGATTGAGAACTCCACAAATTCACATTGTCTTGTGGCAAAATTCTGCTGTACTTCTGCTGACAATTTTAACGTCTGATATTAACTTTTGTGTAAATTTTTGTTTCATGTGGACCCACATATCAGCTGCAGAAATGTTCTACCACACATTTGCATTTTGACTTATAACACATAAATAACACACAATATTGTCCACTTTTGTCCACTGTTGATGCAGATATTGATGAGTGTGAGCATCCTGACAGCAACATATGTGAGCATGAGTGTGCGAACACAGTGGGCAGCTTCTCCTGCCGCTGTCACACAGGCTACATCCTAGGACCAGACCAACATTCCTGCATCCCTGAGCACTGTGAGTCTGTCTCATACTGACCACATATCTAACATGAACACTGTGAGTCTCATACTGACCACATATCTAACATGAACACTGTGAGTCCCATACTGACCATATATCTAACATGAACACTGTCAGTCTCTCTCATACTCATGCATCTGACTTATAACATGAACACTGTGGAGTCAAGTTTTGTTTAGAAATCCAGTGAAGCTCATGACACATGAGGTGAGTCTGCTCTGTGACAGCTGTGTGTTTTGTTTCACAGTGAGTTCTTCAGGGAAGTCTGAGACTCTGATGAGTGCTGGGGCCTGCTCCTTCACCTGTCAGGACTTTGTCAATATGAAGAACAGTCTGCAGCAGCTCAAGTCAAAACTGGGCAGCACACAGGCATCAAATCAGGTACTGTGGCTCCTCTTGGGAGCTCTGTTTTTTATTCAGTAAAATGAGAAAAATCTCAATATCCTCAAATAAGACATGACCCTAATTTAAAATGTTCAAATGAAACGATATTTACTTTGACCAAAGATCGTTTAAATGATGCTGACTGTTGTGTTTAGGTCTCTGGCTTAGCCAACAGCAGTGATAAGCGATCTCATGGGAGAGCAGGCAAAGCCTCTGCTGGCTTATGTCCTTCTGGCCTTCCGGGGCCACCAGGTTCCCCTGGAGTACCAGGTAGTATCATAGCATTACAATTTGTGCTTTTATCTGTGCTAGTCAAACCTAACTAATAATAATAATCATGTAACTATGCTATGACCAGGACACCCAGGTGAACCAGGGAGGAGAGGTGAGCCAGGAGAGAGGGGTCCACAAGGCCCTCGTGGTGACATAGGACCCATGGGTCCAGAACCCGACCTGAGGCACATCAAGAGAGGCCGCAGGGGAGCTGTGGTAAAGAGTTATTTTACATTTAACTTCATTGTCTATGCTGCTGTGCCGACTTATGAAACCATATTTCCAATCTGTTATTTTGAATTTAGATTAAATTGTTTCAGGTAGGCCTATAATTCATTTTTATCCTTTTTTATGCAGGGTCCTCCAGGAGCACCAGGAAAAGATGGACTAAAGGTCAAAATCACAATTGTTATTGATTTTAAATAGCTTCTCTAACTTTTGCCACTGCCACCCTGTAATTGGAATTGCTCTACTCTTGTTTTTCCATTGATGTCTTTCTATTTTCTGGCCACAGGGTGAAAGAGGAGCACCAGGCCCTATTGGTCCGCCTGTATGTTAAAATACCAAATCATTGTTTTAATTGTTTTAATATCAACAGATGTTTATGATAATAACTTCTATCACTCTGCTTTCCAGGGTCCACCAGGCTCCTTTGACTTCCTCCTGCTCATGATGGCTGACATCCGTAATGACATCATCGAGCTGCAGGAGAAGGTGTTTGGGGAAAGGCGAGGTCTCACTCTGGACTCCTCCCCTCACCCTGGAGCAGAGGAGGACATTTTGGACTGGGGATCTGGACAGGGCGACGTTACGCTAAACTCATGACCTTTGGCTTTCTTGACCACTGTGTTCCCAAAAGCACTATAGGACACTAGAGGAGAAACATGGCCACATCAAACTGATATGCCATAACTGTGAGCAGCGGACAGAGGATTACCTGTTACAAAGTGGACCACAGACTGTCTGGCTGCAGGCACTTCCCCGGCCTCTTTCATATTTCATGGATAGAGAGGAGGAATGTGCGTGCGGGCCCATGAGTGAGGAAGATGCTGCCTCTGCCTTTGTGTCTCTGAGCTAAACCACTTCAAACAGCACACTTTATCGTCTACATCTCTTCCTGTTTGGGACGTGTGTGTGTGGGGTGGGTGGATACAGGGTCTGTGGGCCAGGCCTGGGAGCCCCTCTGCACCTGTGGGCAGACCTGCAGCAAATCATCACCCCTGAGAACTCATGAGGTCTATATGAGCTGGACAGTGGCCTCTTGTATTTTTGATATTGTTCAGATAAATTAACTTAAAGGTGTCAGATATTAAATTGTCTGTCATGTCTATTATACTGTATTCTATGTAAGTGAATATGATAATGGAAAAGTTACCAAATTAATTATGGTAAAATGGTCAAATCTGTATTTCAAATGTGATGGCTTTTGGGTTGTATGATTTTAAGTGTTAGTAGAAAGGTTGCCTCCATTACATAGATTTTCAAATCTATATAACATACTTACAAATGTTAAAAATGTATCTTGGGCTGGCAAATAGAAAAAAGGCAAAAATAAAATTTTATTTTTTAAATAAAGAAAAGGATTTAGAAATTGACAACATTCAAAGAGAAAATTACTGATAGAAATCTATAGTTGATAAACATTAATTAAAACTGAAGGTCTTAAGTGCATTGAAGATAGAGGCCAATATATAAGAGATAACTTTATTTTCCTCCACAGCTCTGCTTTCACAATAAAAGCCTAGGAGTGAGAGGGGAAACAGAAATGTCGCTTACATGCCTCCCCCTAACAGAAAAACAAACATCCTCGTTTAACAGTACCGGTATATAAGTAAAAATAAAGTAGCAGGGCTAAAACTGTGCCCCAGCAGTGACCAAAAGAAGAACTGCCAAATGCCTCACATAACATAAATGTCTCACATAACAACATACGCAAACTCAGGTATATAGTGAGATGAACCCAAAATACATAATAAAAACAGTCAACATTAAGTGACAAAATCATTGGAGATCACAGGCAGCCTCACAGCCCTACCCACGCGTGACACTGTCAGTGGCTGGCCTACCATGTCAGCCCCCACCCCAAGCACACTAGGGGGATCCCCAGAAGATAAATCCCCCTGAGCCTCAGATGCACTAAGAGACAGGCTAGGGTGTGCACCAGAGGGGTGTCTGGAAAGGAAACCTAAAGTATAAGGTTTTAACCTGTCAAAATGAACAACCAACTCTGGCCCATTATCAACTAGGCGATCACAAATGCGGTATGTCAGCCCACAACAGTAATGGGACCCCTCCACTGGGGGGCAGCCATTTTCATCCTATCCTCTCTGGGGTTATACAGCCACACCAAGTCCCGTGCAAAGTATAGCTTGTGATGAGCATTAGAGTCATGATACAGTTTAGGGTTCTCATGAGAAACAGCGGCACTTTGCTTGGTTTTAGCAAAGGCCATTTCCAGTTTCCCTACCAGAGAAAAGACAAAATCAGCATGAGAGAAAGTTAAGTCACTATCAGGTATTGACAATAACATGTTAACAGGTAGACCATGTATAAGATAGTATTGAGTGTAACCTGTGCATGCATGAACAGAAGTGTTGTAAGCAAAAGCCACATGTCTCAGTACCATCACATTCCGGGTTATATGGAGCAGTCCGTGTTTTCTTAATTTTCAGAAGTACACACAACCTCTGTACAATATCTGCCTCAAACTGTCTGCCTTGATCACTATGAACAGTCTCTGAAATACCATGTAAAAGCACATAATCAACAGACACTGAGCAACTGTCTGGTTAGGTAATGCATACAGATTGACAAACACATATCTGTTGCCCTTACAAGTCAGTGGAAGCTCTAAAATGTCTATAGCCACCTTCTGAAAAGGGCGCAGAGCCTGTAACCCTCCCCCATAGGAGCTCCATGCTTCGGTACAGGGGCTTCGTGAGTTTGACAGGGGTCACACTGTTAACCCCGCTGACGAATGTCCTTGAGCATGGAGGGCCCGGGCCCACTCTTGAGAAATGTGCAGAAATGGGGCCACCATGCAGCTGATGCAGTATCTCAGGAACCAGAGAGGCAGGCACAAGCACCTGATGCTGTGCTCAGTCCACAGAAGAAGAGTAGACAGTCCGGCAAAGTCCATTCACTAGGGAAAGGAACTCTGACCACAACTTCCGAAACCTCCGAGAGCAGCCACGTAACTGCCCCCTAGGTGGATGACAACCCCCAGCCCTGATCCATTCCAACAGAACACCATTATCCGGATCATCCTGCTGTTGTATTGCAAGGAAATCACAGTCATCTATAAGTGCTTGCAAGTTCTGCCCCCTAGTGTCAGGACCAACTCCATCATGTGTTGAAATGTTGGGTGAGACGCATGGACATAGACCTCCACTGATACAGGCCCCTACCCGTGGTAAAAAACGTTTTATGTCTGTCCTCCTCGGCCACTTCAGTCTGCCAGTAGCCATTTGAAAAATCAAGTGCACTGACGCAGCAGGACCCAGACAGAGCATCCAGTGTGTTGTCTACTCGGGGCAGGAGATGGCAATATTTCATTGTAACACTGTTTAATGCTCAATGTTCAATGCAAAGCCTCCATTCACCATTCTTTTTCTTCACCAGGACAACAGTTGAGACCCAGGGGCTGCAGGTCTCCTTGATCACTCCATCCGCTAACAGAGCCGCCACCTGTCACTCAATTTCTTCCCTCTTCTCTGAAGAGCGAAAGGCTCACTGTCTCAGAGGTGGGTGGTCACCTGCATTAATGTTATGTTTGACTAGGGTGTATTTACCAGTCACTGCTTTAGATGTACTGAATATAACAAGGTCTCCATTGGTGGGGTTCAGAAGTCTTGCTGTTGTCATGCCATTTTTATCACACTCACTTCTATTTTGTTGGTCAGGCTTAACAAAATCATGGAGCTGAGGTGGCAACACTGACAGGTACTAACATCTCATTCAGTGGGGCAGTCTCAGAGTTGGCAGAAAGGGACACATTACAGCACACTGGGATTAAGTCTGCACTACTTAGCAATCTTCATGCCCCATAGCTGCAGTTTACCATAGGAGAAATCCAACAGTGTGTGTTGTGCTGTTAGAAAGTCTAGACGCTCTTTGCATGGATTCCGGAGCACATGGAAAACATGCTGCATTGACTGATTGCCCAAACTTAAGGTAACGGTAACTGTACCCAACGAATCGAATAACTGACCATTTATGAGCAGCTATGAGATCTGCAGTCGGAGGCTGCTGCCGCAGAGAAGGGATTGACTGAAGAAAATCTGCACTAATAAATGATACTGTAGAACCAGCATCAACTAAGATATCAACCTTAGTATCTTCAGTACTTCCCCACAGATACAAGGAATGGTGCACAGCAGCTGGCTCTGTCCCTCTGTAGGGGCAGAGTGGTTGTTGTAGGGTGATGGCAGCGTCTACCCCCACATTGGAACTGACATTGCCCAGGCATGGGAGAGGAGCCTTCTTGACAGCGATATTTCAGTCTTTCATTTTCATCAGACAGCCTTCTAATGTTTTTGCTCATCTCTTTCATATCTTTAGGCAACCTGTCCATGGTGCGCTGCCAGCCAGCCCCCTCAGAGATGGATTGCACCAAGGCAGTGGCAGGTTTATTGGTAATAGTATCGACCACAGGATATGTACAGTCAGTTTTGAGTGTCTCATGGGTCATATGACAACACTCTGCGGTCTCAAGAGTCTCCTCCAGATCGGTGGCTCCCTGTTCTTGACATTTGGCTCTGAGACAGGGGTCAAGTCCAGCTAGGACTCTATGGAACCTCTCTTCCCTTTGAGCTGCTGCACCATAGTTAGGGGATGCCTCTTGCACTAGCTTCCCTATATCAGTGGCATAAACATCCAGGTTTTCACCAGGGGCCTGACAGTGCGCAGCAAGGTTTGCTCTGAAACTGTCCAGGAAATGTTTTTGTCTAAAAGCATCTTGCCATCTCCCTTTCACTGCAGAATAATCTGCGTGTACAGCAGTTGGCAGGTTGTCCCACAACACAAAAGCAGCTTCATTGAGTCATGTTGGGAGAATTCTGGCCAGTTCATAATCATAGTCAGTACCACTTCATATGGGCCAACAGGAGAAGCTCTCACTGTCTGTCCCAGAGAAAAGTGGTGGGAGATCGATTTTTACTTGACTACTGCAGGATCTCTGGACTTTGGAGTCCACGGGGTCTTCATCAAATTTCCACATCTTGGCTTATGAACACAAAGGTGCAAAGAGTTCCTCTCGCTCTACAGTACATTGAACAACTGAAGTTAACGCAATATAGCAGTGTGGCTAACTAACTGCACTTGTATCGGTACTGGTCGGCCTCTCGCAGTCAAAATAAACAAATGGGCTTGTGCACTGGAGGTATCCCAGCACTGCCACCAATATAACCAAGGGTCTAGGGTAAGTGCATAGAAATGGAGGCCAGTATGCCTCCATTTTAACTAGGATTTTCAAATTTCCCTTATTGTAAAAATAAATAACAAACTTTATTTTGACTTTGATTCTGCATTCTTACCTGTGTGTCTCCTGTAACAAAAGATAAAAATACATTTTGTGGGCCCCCAGCCCCATTCTCGGTTACATGAGCACTGAGTCACCTACATAGAGGGGCCAACATACACTGCATGCGATGGCAATACAATTTTAGCACAAAGGTTAATGCCATAATCGTGTAGGCCTATGTGAAAATGTATTACATGTTTACTACAATTGTACAACATTTTTTTAATCACATTTCAGTCTTCCCACCAGCAGAGAGCACTAAATCAGTTGTTTGTACCCCAGCTATAGTTGTGACCCTGGTAAATCTTCTCAAAATTACTCCATAAATATTGAATGTGAAAGTGAAGGAGGTCAGAGTAAATCATCTTAACAATTATGTGAAAAACAAGTGTTCACCCTGTTGTTGACTGTTGAACTATAGCGTGGCTAGATGTCATTATCAAGACTTTAAGTATCAGGGGTCAGGGGTCAAATGCCTGGCAGAATGATAATTATAAACCGCAGGCCATTTGAGGGGCTTGTTAGAGCTTGCACGATAGTCAAGGAGGAAGAATAAACGTAGGTCTCGTTTTCCAAAATATAACGCCTCTTTTCCAGATGTGTCTGGATTTATAGTCTCCTACAAAATGCGCATTTAAGATTACGTGTCTGAAGACAAACTCACTGCACAGTTGTACGGCCAGTCAACATAATGCGTGTCTGACAGCTGTCTCCACCTCACAACTCCACCCCTTAGCGTGACATTTCTGCATGCAATATTGTCAAGGCCTCATGGTGACTGATCGGAGAAAACACTGGGGAACTTAAACCTTAAACCACCTATGTGTGCATAAGCAAAACAAAAAATAAGTTAAAGAGTCGTGTAATTGGGCCTCTATAATGGCCACTAGGTGGTAGCAGTGACGGGTCAAGTTTTTTTTTTTTTGTTTTTTTTTTATCTCGTCTCTGACATTTCTCACCTCACTCAAAATTTATCAGAGCAACCCAGAATAAGCACATACTCTGACCTCTTAACCTAATCCCTCTTTAACGTTTTGTGGATAACGCTAATTTGTTAAGACAGAAAACAAACACGTAAAAAACAATACTGGTGTGCAACAGTAGCCTATTAGTTCGGGAAATTGAGGTGCAAAATATAAATAGGCCAAAGAAATAGGAGACGAGCAGTAACGCTAGGTCAAGTTACAGGTCAGATCTGTGGAGAGACAATCCCGCTCAATGTAAGAATGTATGTTTTTCAAGGTATTAATTTTAGCAATAAAACACCTATACTGTTTTTTAAAATACTTTATTGTGTTATACTATAGTTCACAAGCTTGTCATTCTTTGTGTCATTACAGGTTTAGACACAATATTTATGTTTTTGTTTTATTTTTCTCAATATGTTCCCTCACCACTCAAAAAAAAAACCCAACTATACTTGAGTAAATTAAGATCAATATTATGTTTATTGCCATACTGTGTAACATTCCAGGCAAAAAAAATAACAGGTGGCAGACCCCACACCAGAAAAGTTACATGGTACACCTTTCAGGTTCTCTCTCTCCAAAAACACATGTGTGATTTATGTTAAATGCTAACAAACTGCTTGTGTAACAAATATAGTAAAAAATAAATGCAAATAAATTCTTGTCTCTCAATGTTCCAGCATGTCTACCAGCCCTGTGCCTATAGCCATAGTAAATGGTGCTGCCGCCAAAAGCCCACAGTAGCTAATTATAAGATTCACAATGTTAATTTTAAAACCAATAGCTATTAACAGATATTAATATTTTACAAAGTAAAAATGTTCTTCTCACGCATTTGATTTTATTAATATCATAATTATGTTTTTCACTTTAATTTAAATGTTGTGATGTGCCTGTCAAATGTGTCATCTTTAGATGAAAATAAAGATAGAGGAGATAAATTTGGCCAGATGTTTCTGAGTATGAGTGGAATCTGTTCTGGCACAGTGCTGCTGTCCATAAATACCCTCCTGCACGAGAGCACTGCCACTTCAAACCAGACTGTGTCAGCACCAGTCCAACCCTCTTATCCAAGCCTTTCTCAGTATATATAGGGAATCCAACACAGCAAATACTACTTTTGACTGCTAATATAAAACATTTGTCTTTTGAATTGAAATCATGTACACCTTCACCTGTTGAACATAGTTTGGACAAAAATGGGGAAGACTAAAAAGGGACGTCAGCAGAGTTATGATCAATGATGATTTAATAGACTACATGAAAAGGAACATGGGATGAGAACTGACATGTGTCTTATTCCTTAGCGATGTATGTGTGTCCCCTTTAATTCTACTGTAACTGTAATGTGTGACCTATAAAATCCATTTGCCCCTGCCCTTGTGAAAATAACAGTGACCCAAAGGCACAGGTAGTGAAAGAGGAGGGTCTGACACTGAAGGAGTTTACATAAGATGTATCAGGGCCAGGATGTGACTAGCCCACTGCTGCACTACACAATAAATATTTAGCTGTTTCCATGTATCCATAGGTAAATCACAGGTGTCCCTCATCGCTGGGGTATGTAGCTGCGTGCAACAGGGCCATCGGCTTACATAAATGTAGAGCACTCCGGCAGACACATGTGAGGCTGCACGGAACACAGGCATGCCACAGAGCACCTGACAGGTGCAGGTGTGGTCTGTGCAGACACGCTATCTTGACACGCTAACTCATTCTTAAATTCAAGCTACATGCCTGAGGCGGCCTTCTAGGCACTCTGGTTTACTCTCTGAAGCCTGTTCCTCCTCTAGTCCTCGTCTGCGGCACACCCTCTTCCGTAGTGCGGCTTCTGTCATTGGGCTCATAATGGAGCTGCTAAGAGGCCTGAGAATTGGAGCTTGTCTGATGAGTAATAGACTAATTAGTGCTTCGGAAATATGCCACCGATGCCTTGATCAGGCTGTTGTGCAGGTGTGTTATAGGCCTACAGTGTCCTGTAGTGCCTCATACTGTCACTGATCCTCACTCTCTCTAGGTTTGTCTATAAACCTTCTGTTTATCAATATACTTTTGCATATGATGAAATAAATATGTAATTTACAGCTAGCATCAGACTTCATTACTGATGACATAAGTATTTGCCTGTTTTCATTTGGGATTAGTTTTTGGAGTTCTTTTCAGAAAAGTCTCACTGATAGGCACTGAGAGTGAGAATGGAGTGAAAATGTAAGAGTACAGATTAATATCAACACACTGTGTAAACTCCCTTGGCCTAAGGCACTCAGTCTTGGTACACATTGGCTTCCTCTGTCATTTCATGAGCAGCTTGCATGCACACACCACAGACTTAAGTGTGAAAAACCGGACGAGCAGGTCCACAGCTCTCGTCTGCCACAGCAAGACTCTTGCCTCTGGTTGCAGAGCTGCCTTGCGTGAGGACAAAAGCTTTATCTTCTAGACCTATACTGACCTTCTGACCCGGCCCTTGACAGCGGCACTTTTACAACTCCTTTTTCACGCTTACAGGCACACATATTGTCTCTGACACAAATAGGCATGTGGATTAGCCGCAGAACTTTAGCATTATTATGAGTTAAAATCTCAGTCAACTGTGGCACAGCTCAGATGAATAGGACAATGAGTCAGTGTGACTCATACTAATGCCTTTAATACCTCAAATGTAAAGGTGATTTGACCTGCAGTGAACACACAGTGAACCTTTACATATAATTATATAATGATAGCTAATATATTGTTTGTCAATTCACCATCTTGTGCTAAAGTCTAAGAATTTATGAGTAGCTATTTTTTTAAATGTATTTTGTTTATAATTATAACATTATATTATAACATACACATGCTTCAATATATCTCCAATACTGCAGTGCAGATTGTGAGCAGCTAAATGCTTTAACATTGACATAAACTAAACTAAAAAAAGAAGCAGACATTTGCCAATAACAGCAGGCCTTTCATCATCACATAACCACAATGATGACAATAATAATTTAATTACTCTTTGACAGCATCTGTTCTTCAAAGTAAGCGCGTGTTGTAACTTCACTCACTACCAGCTGAAGTTGTGTTGTCAGCTATTCTCTAGTGTCCGCTCAATCTTTACGGTTCAGTAAATAAGAAAAAATAATGCAATGCTAAACCACCGCAAGATAACTGTGTCGACCTTCCAAACAACCCACTAAATCAACCAATGGCACGCAAGTCAGCAACGGATCTCTGGTTTCCACGTCACAAAATCTGTAGGCCGAAATATTTGATGGAGAGGGCTGCAGGTAAAATTACTTTTCTTTTTAATCGAGCTCAACAGTGAGTCTCAGGAAGTAAATTTCCCATTCAGTTTTCATACAGACTTTTCTATAAAAAATACTATAAAAATGTGAAAGTTTGTTGGGGGTTACTCAGCTAAGTATTAACAAAAGACTGCAAGACCTATAAATTTAAAGGGTAGGGTTAAGGTTATCTATATCTGAAATGTTATAAACTGCTAAGTTATTTAAAAAATTCATTTTAGTGTTTAATTTTCTTTGTATTACAACAAGTTCTAGAGGTTAAGCACACATGAATCAAAATGATCAGGCTTATTGTTTTGTGTTTGAATATTTAAACTTCATCACACTTCAAATGACTAATCATAGAAGACCATCACCCCAGAGCATACTATCTAGCAGCAACCTATAAAATTGAGCTGGGATACAGGTCAGAATGAGAATGAAGTTATAGTCAAAACAAAAAGATAATTTGACCAAAAATAATGGCAAAATTTTAAGATTTACGGAATGCTGATAGTTTCCATTCAAAGCAAATGCAAGAATGAGTGACTTTCACCTCAGCCATATCACGTATGCAGATGAACAGTAACTGAATGAGCTAAACGTTTACATAAACTTAATATTTTTGGCCTTTTAAAAATCAAATAGGCCTACATTTTCTCCACACTGAAGACACTGAAGTCCTGTTAGAAAATGGAAAATTTTGTCAAATAATATAATCTGTGACAAATTGTAATAAAAGGTGTTTCTTTGACTGCCTTAGAGCAAATACTGTTTGGATATGCGCCTGAGATGAAATGGTTTCTTCTAAATTGCCTAATGAAGGTGATTCATGATGGAAATTTAACATCAATAAAATAACTGATTAAATAAACCATGTTTTTGACAATATGAAATTGTTAAATTGATATAAAGAGTCTTTATAATACATAACAGTGCGATGTAGTCACATACGTTTTTTTCATTCTGCACAGATCAGAAGCCAGAATGTCCTGTTTATTGAGGTTATGAAAACAACATGGATTATCAATGTCAGGAGCGGATGTTAATAAAACTAAAGCTGTCATTAGGCCTGGCATGGTGCTGAGAGTGCTAATCCCAACTGCATCCATTATTCAGAGAAAATATCAGAATTAGACACTGTGATCGTAAAAATCTTACAAATACAACTTACATGAATCAGCATCAGAACAACTCTGTTGTAAAGTTACACTTGCACCTATAACAAACCTAAGCAGACAAACCATTGTCAAATTAATCAAATCATTTTCAAACAGGTTACTTCTAAGTAGCAAAAAGTGAAAAAGAAATGCACAGGGTCAAAGTCAAATGAATCTTGCACTAGAGGAGGAAGTTAAGCTCTCAATTGGAGACATTTGATTTTCAAATCTTATTAGATTATTATATTTTTGTGTAAAAACTTAGGAAAGGACAGAAATCATTTAAATTTACTATGTCCATCATTTGTTTTAGGTTTGTGTCAGAATAATGCACACACTTTATACAAACATGTGCCAGCTGAACTCTTATGGCTGCTAAGAAAACAGCCAGTGTTGTCGTGCATGAAGCTTGTGAATGACAGAAAGGAAGAAGTCATTGTCAAGCAGGTAATGTCATTCACAAAACACTTTCATTCAGCTGTTTCTGGGAGTGTCTTCAACATCGTCTACTTAAACCTATTCTGCAACATGTCACTAGGGGCTGGAATACAAAATAAAACTGTAGTGGCTCTCGTAAATGGTTTAATAATGAAATTACATTAATATAAATGGCATGTTTAAAAAGATAAAAACACAAGTAGATATGTTACCATGGATGCTCGTACTGCATTAAAACCAGAGGTGGAATGTAAGTAGTTACAAATACTCATGTTATGAGAAGATTGTTAGGGTAATTGAACTTTTTTGAGTAGAATTTTAAATGTGTGACTTGTACTTTATTACGTTTATAATTAGAAATTGCAGAGTTCAGCCCAAGTCCCTCTCATCATGCATAGCTGTCTCACTACTGTACCTGCTCTTTATTGCAAATATACACACAACCGCACTGCATTGTCTGTTCTGACTTAAGATCAGAGAATATGCTGATTTAAACCAATCTAGCTTAAACCTCTTATATTAATCATATTTTGTATAAAATATTGCTCAAAAATGCTTTTAAAAAGTGTGTTTAAAAGTAACTGTAATTCGAGTAGTAGGCTATTTTCCATGTGAACTTTTTAGCTTTACTTAATTGGCTTTTTTTTCTTTTCTTTTTTTTTTACAAATTTGGCAACCGTGCTTGTACTTCTAATTAAGTACATTTAGCCATGTAATTGTGCATTTACTTGAG
>KN470605.1:0-48066 GCA_000787095.1 Periophthalmodon schlosseri | reverse complement strand
CTGATTAAAACTGTAAGCAGTGGTGGAAAGTACCGAAGTACAAGTAAAAGTACTGTACGTAAGTCAAATCTTTAGGTATCTGTACTTTATTTAAGTACATTTTACAGCAGATTCTTCTTACTTTTAGCTATACTTTCTTTACAACTACAATTTTTAAATGAATTGAAAAGTATATATTTGTTGTCTTAAGTATGGAAGCTGCTCAAATGGCAGAAAAACAGCTTCTTTATCATTTGCCTCTTTAATAGTGTAATATTTTAAAGGAGTACTTCAATACTTTTATTTAAGTATTTTTAGGTGATACTTTTACTTTTTACTTGAGTAATTTCTTTATCCTTTTTCTTTATCCCGTCTATCTGTACTTTAAAATGACCAAACTTATTCCTGCACTGACTAGGTCCCAACATATATTGGTGCAGATTCCTTGAAAGCATATATCCAGAATTAGAGCATGCTATAGGTACATACCACCAGCAAATTTGTGCAGGCTTTCAGCACATACAAGAAACTGAAGCGTGCTCTTGGAAGCTGCAGCCACACCTGTACTTGGCCATAGCCCTTAGCCCCTTCTTTTGAGCACATACATGCTATGCATTTATGTAAGCACTTTATCAATATTAATTGTGTTTAGACAATGACAGAAATAAAGACCAAAATGCGGGGCAGCAGTGGCTTTAGTATAGTGCTTACTGCCATCTGTGAACAAGACACTTCACCTACCTTGTCAAGTATGAAAGTGGTGTGTGAGGTTGTGTTGGCGGTGGTCAGAGGGGCCGATGCCACAGATTGGCAGCCTTGCTTCTGTCCGTCTAGTCCAGGGCAGCTGTGGCTACAGTAGTAGCTTACCACATTATCATGAGGCTTCTGAAAAGATTGAGTGAATTCAAAGTTGTAGCTGTAGAAAAGATCCTTTCCACAAGAAATAAACTATCACTCACTAAAAAAATAAAAAATTGCAATGATTTGCAAAGTAAACATATATTAAGTTACAGGTTAAATATATACTTCAAAACAGCAGAATATAAAGAGCAAAACATCAAGAGTGTATGCACCTTTACAGCTGCCAGTTACCATAAGCAACTAATCTTAAGCATGGACAAACAAGGAACATCATTAAGTTAATATTTTCAAAAATCACTGGGGTATGACATATACTGTAAATGACAAATATGTAATACTTAATGCAGAACTCTCATTCTGTTTGCTTCTGCATTATAAGCACGCACATAAAGATCAAAGACAGTCAGTAAGGCCATAAAAAGCGTAGCTGAACACACCTGCGCATGAGGGTAGGTTTATTGTACAACTGCTACTATTATGATTACTCATAAATTACATCTGAAGGCTGGGAACTGGCTTAAGATCAAATCTGAATAATCTTGCAGCTGATAGAAAAATGACATAATTGCAGAGTACAGCATCAGAGACCATGAATGGCGAACATTGTGTCCTAATTTCCTTATAATTCTAATTCTTTTCCAATCTAAACTATATCAAATCATACCACCTGCTCATTTCTATCAATCATCAAAGCTCTCTTATTAAATACAACTGTACATAGAGCCCGATAAACAAAAGAAATGGATGTGGAACAAAAGCCAAATAGTTGCTGTGCTGTTTATGCACACTGACATAGGTGGGTGCAGAGTCATGCTGCCCTGCAGGGACTAAAATTTATTTAAGCCATGTTACACCTGTTGGCATGGGGAGCAGACAACTGGGCTTGGCTCAAATATTCTCACAAATTCATGAACCGTTTACATTCGTCCACAGCAGAAACTGCTCAAACACTTCTGCATAAGTGTGGCAGGTGCAGGAGCCTCCTCTTTTTACTGTCTTACTCTTTATAATATCATGATCGCCATGTCTAATCTCCTGCAGTTGGACGTGCAGGCTAACATGCTGTTGGATTACTACCTTTTCATATGCCCACACTCTAAACTTTTCTCTAACCTTTTTTGTGTACTGCCAAAATGTGTAATGGTGAAGGCATAAGTCACTGTAAATAAAAAAATCACATTAAATGCCGGTTCATGTATAATATTGAGCATGTAAGTGAATTGTGTTTTAACACTAACCAACAACAATCACGGCTGCCAGTTGTGTCAAATAAGATGTGTCATACTCTGTCTTACATAAAAAGCATGTTGAGACACAAAGGGATCAGACACTATGTGCTGCACAATGAGCATGATTCAGATGACTCCCAGAGGTATAAAGCAGGACTGTGTAAGCTACACCAGTGTCCAAGGGCAGAGTCAGCACTATCAGGCAACGTGTCGTCATCCTTACATCTCCTCTCCCAATGCGTGTAATCAATCCAATGTGTCTGTGTGCTGGCATGCACAAATGATTAACTAGTAGCAAAGAGAACTGATTAAGGAGATAAAGCTTGGCACACAATAGCCTCAGTGCTACATGTGTACCTGCATTACAACAGCTTCCTCACGCAAAGGAATTTATCTTAGCCACATGGATTCTAATAACCTTTTAAAGAGGAACAATTTGAACGTATAGGTCATGATAAGTAATTGAGGTTCCATCTATAAGCTTTGGCAAAACTAACTGAAAAACAGGGTACTAAAATCACAATGTTTACGTTAGTGTTAACCCTCTTTTAGGAAGTCAACCATGGTTGACACAATAATCATTCTCTTGTTATGTAGCCTATAACAATTTGAGTGTGTGTTTTTTTTTAATCAATGTTGCATTACCCTACTTGCCCACAAGATTTTTTGCAATATTTGTATTATTTAAATCCTAGCTATTAATTCACTCAGTAAATCGGTTACATGGAGTAAGGCCTATTATCTAAAAATGTATAGGGCTTTGGTGTTTGCGCACATTTATTTATTTATTTATTTATTTATTTTATTGCCTATAGTTTAGTATGCTGTCTAAAAAGAGTCTGATGATTGTATGATTGTTTTGATAGAAAATGGTGCTCGATACCTCCCTTTGCTCTTTCTGTACACCCGACCCTTGGCTCTGTCCGAGCAAACAGAGTCTGCACGCAACGCACAATGATTAACCCGTAGATTGTTTTTGTCGCAGCTGCTCCACTCAATGCGATCAAATAACGGGTTCCATAATAGAAAAGCTCATAAGACAATTGGAAAAGGTTGATAGTTATTTGTACTTATGATGTGCTTGTCTTTTGAAGACGCTTGCAACGACAAGACTAAATATGTCAATAGTAAGACAAAAAAGCTTTTTGTAAAATTATGACCACAATATTTCAACCGAGTAAGACCTCTTTTTACAGCGAGCCTCGTTAGCTCTGCCGGTATATGATTGGCTGGCGCAAGGCGGTTGGTTTGTACTGCAAAAAGAAAAGAGCTGCGCTGGTCCATGTAGGCCTATGTTGTGATGTGCCCATAGTGGGTATACTGCTCAAGTGTGGAGGGCAGAGGTTAGGCTACATTGTGTCATGCATGACTTGGTATGTGTGCCATGTTTATTATGCTATTCAAAAAAACATTTGTTTAGATTAAATCATTTTCTAACCAAGCATACTGTAGACTACCACAAATCCCTGAAGGCTACCTAGTAGACCTACACCAACATATTTTCATGGAAACCTAGGCTATGTTTGCCTTATTCAGTACGCCTATATCTTCTTATAGACCTACTGTTTTATATTGTGCAAGAAAGAAAGGCCCCGGGAAAAGGGGTTAGAATAGTTTTCGCCTATTTAATGGGGACGCTGGAATTGACCTAAATAATTATAGCCTACACTAAATTATAGGCAGATTATAGGCTTATTCCAACTTTATAACTGACTTTTTTGAAGGGCAACTGGGGGCATTTTCTTCACAGTGAATTAGCAAAGTGGCAAGTGAAGCGTGGATCCAACAAACAGGCGGCTATAAGGCTAGGCCTACATGCTATACATAGCTATTTATTTACATCCAGTGTTCACTAATTGCACGGCGGCCTGCTGTGGCTGAATGGCTACTGATATAATGGCAGGCGAGGGGGAAAAGACAAGCACTTGTATCGTGTCATTATTCTATAGACCATGGTCATTTCATGACAGTTAGCCTAATATGATCACTGCATCTTGCATGAGATGAGCGAAAAAGCATTTTACCATGGCGCCAGCGTGCATCTATGGCTAGACATTTAATTAGGGTCATGACCCCAATTTACTCATTCGCTCAAGTGAGTGACCACAAGGTGGATGCTATGAGATGGGTCCATTGTGCCTCAGTTGCATTAGCCTATAGAAACAGGTCAATATAGCTGGCTAATTGTTTATTTAATTAACTTTAAGATAACTTAAAATAAGATAATTTCTAGCAAAGCTATGATTTTTATTTAGGCTAATAAAAAATAAATAAGGCAGGCAATATGCAGAGAGATTGGGTTGTGTGAGAATAATAGCAGTTTTAATCAGGCTTCATAGCCTATTGTTGTAAATGTTAATGGTAAAGAGGTGAAATAATGAAGCAGACTATACTGAATCTGCAAACAGCAAATATTCGTGAGTTTCCTATCACGTAGACAAGTTTCCTCAAAAGGGTATTGGACAAGAAAAGGGGTCATGACTCTCCTAGCAGGCACGGGTTTATGATGTGGTCCTCCTTAGCCTTGCCCATTTGTGCATAGTTACGACACCTTCGTGCCGCGCTGAAGAGGGAGAGGTGACAGAAAGATGGATGACGGAGATATTTCTGCACGCAACTATTGTTATTGTGGTCTAGCGCATAACAAACTTGCGAAAAGACAAGGAGACTTGTGTGTAGCTGGGAGGGAAAACTATTAGCTCAGTTACTAATCTGGTGTTCACGCCTGGTCAGGAAGGGAAGGTGATCCAATGGTAACCCCCACCCTTCAACCCAGTCCAGCCTACCCACCCTTTCACATGTCCCGCAAACGCTCCACCACGACACGGCAGCTCTCCAAATCTACTGGGCTTTTGCCAAACCCTCAGCAGTGCGTGCCGTGCGCTCACTTCATGGTTGCGTGATGAAGACATATTGACGCACACTCTACACAGCCCATACACGCTGCCCCACTCTGACCTTGCCATCTTCTTCCTGACCATCTTAGCATGTTATAACAGACATGTCTATTGATGCGTGTAACATTTAAAATTGACCCTGCTGCTGTAAAAATGTCGTCTCACATTTTAAATGGGCCAGAAAGTAAGAATTAACCAATAAATTGTGGTATCCATCCTTGCACCGATTTCTATTCCAACGTCTGATCTAATGCTGATAGAACGGTGGGGGAAAGCTCTGAGCCTATTTGTCAAATGCAGTCCCGTAGGCCTGTAGGAGACGCGGGGAGTTGCTGAGTGATTCTTGCTCGTATTACAGAAACTCAGAGCTTGTAAGTTTTTGTTGGGCCTTAGGCAACATTCATGAGGTGTCATAGCCTGCAGTTCAAAATAATCCTATTAAGGTTTGCCCGACTTGGCACACGCAAGACTGGGAGCCTGGGCAAGAGGTGAATAGGCTACGTGCTACAGTTGTTTGGGTTCTCCTGTACAATTTTATTTTCATCATTCTATTGAAATTGTGTTGTTAGGTGTGAGCAAAATATTTCTCATTTAGGTCATTCACTCATTTGTTGTTAATGTGCAAAATAAATCCTGCAGTTCAACTGCTTTTTGTTAGAGCTTTAAAGGTGCCCTATGTAACTTTTCTGACCTCCACAGGTGTCTCCACATGATAGCTTTAAACTTAGCTATCTCTGTGGAGACGAGGAGGTGACACCACCAGGCTAAGGTAGGCTACAGGACAGATCTGTGGAAAGATGACCTCATTTGAGCAATTAAAAACATACATATGGAAATAAATACTAGATATATGTTAAATGCCTTAATTATGGAACATTCCAGACAAAGCAATAACATCAAGTAGGTGGTGGACCCTCCACCAGAAAGGTTATAGTGCACCTTTAACCCTCTCATCAAATTACTGCAGCAAATTGGCCTATACACATTATGCATATGTGGCATAGCAGCAAAAACACATTTACATAGGCTACCTAAATAATTGCATATGTGTGTGTGTTTCAGTTAAAATATGATTACCCGACTAGTTAAACAGTATGAGTGTTCTATTCTTACTCATCAGGCCACGTGCGAGGCAGCATCAGCTTTTGTAAAAAGTCCCATTTTCCTAACTATTTTGATGTGCTCTCTGTGTGCACTCTGTGTGCACTCCTGGGCCCGATGTATTGCATGACTGAATGTAGGAAACCTGAGTGGCAGATTGCATGACTCCAAAGCTCCAAGATCCGCGCATTTAGCTGTGGAGCGCAAATGTGTGCTCCTTCGTGCCCAAGCAAGAAAAATACAGAGGCGCGCGTCCTACGCTTTTGTTCGAAAAGTTTAAGACCCTTGTGTCTTTTCCAGAAGCTGTTGCCTTCGCGTGACTTGACCAAGCAGATTTAGGATTGTCCAGAAGACCAGGGCCCTCCCCTCTGGAAGGGAGCTCCGCTTCTCACGCAACCTGTAGCAGAGCAGCGCACGGCATAACCCCGGGGAGCGCACCGAGTGCGGTGGCATAGGACGCACATTCACCGAAACATGTAGGCTACAGCCAGCAGAGATGTAGGCTACAGCCAGCAGGGCCAAAACATACCCAGCAGATCCACTTTGGATTCCGCGTTTTGTTCTGATGATGTGGTCTCAAAAGGTGCTAAACATTGTCAAGTGTTTTAGACTGATTTGAAACTTTAGCCTACTTTTCTGAAGTCTCCGAGAAAAAAGCAGACTATGGCAAATAGCCAATTTAATTTGACAGTTCTGCCATTGTCCATCATGATGGCAGTAGACCCAATGAGTATAATTTACAAAACTATGTAGTGCATTTATATTGTACTGTGTTTATTTTATAGGGCATAGGACTGTAGGCGATTAGTCACTGTCTTGGCTACGCTATAACTGCGTTATAAATAAATGTTAGCATATAATTAGGCCTAATAGGCTACTATCATGTACTTGTTTACAGATATTTATTTCTACCCTTGGCTATGGTCAAAATTTGAATCTGCAAGATGGGTCAACTGTGCGCTGTAAATGTGGCTCGGAACAAGAGAGAAAAGAGGACTGAAAGTGGTAATATATGCCTCATCTGCCCCCAGCCCTGCACGTTCACCCCCTCCTCTAGCCTCCCCCTTCTCCCTACCATCCTCTTCAAAGGGGAGGTGAGAGTCTGATCACTTCGCTCTCACGCAACTGGTCAATGTTTAACTGCGGCGCGGAGCTTACAGGTACAAGCACGCAACGGCATTTTTTTTAAATCAGAACGCGGGGCCACTTGTCACAAGTGCTTAACTCACTTTTCCTAAAAGGCTGATGCATCTGCCAGGCCTTGAAGTCAGTAGATCCCGGGAGTCTGTGAGCACCAGAGAAAGCACGGCGCCGTTGTCATCCCACCACTATAGTTGCAATTAAGCTTATATGCCAATTCATTAATTTACCTTCCAACACTGTGTTTCGACAACAAACCCGTTTCTCCATAATGTAGCCAAGCAAACACAATCGTGAATAAAATGTCTCCAAAATGCGCACACAGGTTGCTTGCACTGTATTTTTAAATTCTGCACATTGATAAAGTTGATCGTCTTTAGGTTACTTATATTCAAGTCTACACAATATAAGACTCCATAGGGCTTCTGAATCATCAAAACAACGGCAACTGAACACCTTTAGCCTACTCGTGAAATCTGCAATCACAAATTTCCGACCTGCACGCAACATCACACACACGGAGGCACACACACGCCCTCCGGTCTCCACACCAAACTTCATTCATGAGAGAGGGAGCGGGAGACGGAGTAGAGGGTTACGTCATCAACAGCAGCCAATGGAGCTGTGAAGCGCACTATAAAGCCAGAGTCCATTGTTTGTTTCAGGGACATGAAGTGAGTAAAGTCCGTCTATAGCCCTCCTATTCAATATTGTTTTGAAAGAACTATTTGAAGAAGTCTTCACTCCATTCTAAGGTAAGATTAAATGGTTATTCAGCATGCATGTTTCTGATATTTGCACCCATGAACTCAACTAGTGTTTCAAATTAGCAATGAATGTAAATTTCCATGTTATGGCAATTTGGTTTAAGTTTCTTCAGACTTATTGAAAATATTGTTACGCACTGTGCAATAATACACAGTGTAGTTGCAGTTTTCTTGTTCATTGGTGGCTTTTAAATGTGTCAGTAGCACAGGTGTTTTTGTGGTCATTCAGTAATAAAGTGATATAATGAATAAAAAGTAATTTCCAGGGCTTGAACGTTTATAATATGTAGTCTAGACATTGCACAACATTCACTTCTCAGTCTTCCTTACTCCCATGCTCCTCCTTTTTAATTCCCAGGTTGACAAGAACTCAGCTGTCAGCATGTCACTAATGATACTGCCATTCATTGGAGTGGTGTCCATCTCAGAGGGTCTTGTGGCCATAGCAACTGTCTGCTTGGTCTTTCTGATCCTACAGTATCTTCAAAATGAAATACCTGAGGGGCTCCAGCGTTTGCCTGGTCCCAAACCACTACCAATAATTGGTAACGTGCTAGAACTGGGCAGCAAACCTTACCTTAGCCTCACTGAAATGAGCAAGCGCTTTGGAGATGTCTTTCAAATCCAGATCGGCATGCGCCCTGTTGTTGTGCTGAGTGGCAGTGAGACTGTTCGTCAGGCACTTATCAAACAAGGGGATGATTTTGCTGGAAGACCCGATCTGTATAGTTTTCGTTTCATCAGTGATGGCAAGAGTTTGGCCTTCAGCACAGACCAAGCTGGTGTGTGGCGAGCTCGCAGAAAGCTGGCCTACAGTGCCCTGCGCTCCTTCTCCACCCTGGAGGGCACAACTCCAGAGTACTCATGCATGTTGGAGGAGCATATCTGCAAAGAGGGACAGTACCTAATCAAGAGAATCCACTCTATCATGAAGACAGATGGAAGTTTTGATCCTTTTCGCCACATTGTGGTCTCTGTAGCCAACGTCATCTGTGGAATGTGCTTCGGCCGGCGCTACGATCATGATGACCAGGAACTTCTCAGTTTGGTGAATCTCAGTGATGAATTTGGCCAAGTTGTTGGCAGTGGGAATCCCGCAGACTTCATCCCTATTCTTCAGTATATCCCAAGTGCAACAATGAAGAAGTTTGTGAGCATCAATAACAGATTCACAATTTTTATTGAAAAAATTGTCAACGAACACTATGCTACCTATGATAAGGTAATCTCCTTTTATACACATAGAAAATAAAATATATATAACACATTTCATAGGCCACACATGGAATAATTGTGCTAAAGTGCATAAATAAATTCAATTTTTTGATGTTGTAACATTTCTGTAATTTTTGATTCCTTAAGGACAACATTCGAGACATCACAGACTCCCTCATTGACCACTGTGAGGACCGGAAGTTAGATGAGAACTCAAACATTCAGATGTCTGATGACAAGATAGTCTCCATCGTCAATGACCTCTTTGGAGCTGGTAAGTTTATACAACTTCTGCTAACATCCTTTAAGTATACTATATGAAGCATGGCTAAATGACTGTTCTGCACTGTAGGTTTTGATACAGTGTCCACTTGTGTGTCCTGGTCTGTGATGTACATGGTTGCCTATCCAGAAGTACAAGACAAACTTCACAGAGAAATACGTAAGTACCAGTGGGTCATATTTTATAATGATTTAACAAACTGCTTAATTGAAACCTGTGTAATATAGATGAAAACTGTACTAAATGACATCTAGTGTATGTTGCATCTATTTAATATAGACAAAATGCCATAATTGTAATCGAATGTGCTATTTTCAGAGGATACAGTGGGACAAGACAGATTTCCACGCTTGTCAGATAAAGCCAACCTACCCTATGTTGAAGCTTTCATTCTGGAGGTGTTGCGCCACTCGTCGTTCCTTCCCTTCACTATCCCACACTGGTAAGACTGCCTTTGGAATATTCTGAAAGCCTTTTGCACAGCTTATGATGACAAAACTGTGTAGGACAAAAATATCATTGTTTGTTACCTAACCCAATAAAATATTTATATCTTTTTCAGCACCACTAAGAACACATCTCTTAATGGGTATTTCATTCCCAAAGACACATGTGTCTTTATCAACCAGTGGCAGATTAATCATGATCCGTAAGTCTAATAATTTTGATTGATACACTTATTGACCTTAAAGGAATGATTTTGGGTGGAAAGATAGAATAAGTGTTTTATAACAATTCTCTTTTACTTTTTTCAGTGACCTTTGGAAAGATCCCTCTACATTTAACCCAGAGCGTTTCCTGAACAGTGAAGGCACTGAAGTCAACAAGGTGGAGGGGGAGAAAGTGGTGACTTTTGGTCTGGGTAGAAGGCGCTGCATTGGGGAGGTCATAGCAAGAAATGAAGTTTTCCTCTTCCTGGCAATCCTCATCCAGAAGTTTCATTTCCATAAGGTTCCTGATCAGATATTGGACATGACCCCAGAATATGGGCTGACAATGAAACATAAACGCTGCCACCTTCAAGCCACATTGCGTGCAGAAGAGTAACATCATCTTTTTACAATGCATTTACATGTTTAGATTGTACAGCAGTTGGACAACAGCCAGAGTCAGAAAGAGGTAACAGAATAAAATGTGTTAGAATGTTAGTACCACATGCAATGTAGGCTTTAGATTTGTAGGTTTGGGTTGTGTAAATTTAGTGCATCTAGGCTACATGTGGCTCCTGGAACTCTGCACATGCCTTTGTGAAGATGATCATTACTTCTCTAACCGAGGTCTGTTTACTCTTCAGCTGAAAAACTACAACAGCAATTTTGTAATTTGTTTGTTACTGGACAGGCAACGCTTGTTGAGCTACTTTTATTGGTCATGGAAGGATGAATTAATTTCAGTTTATATATACAATGTATACACGAGATAAATATACACTGAAGCTATATTTGTATCCCAAAATGTGATTTTGTCATGTTTTTTAGTTTTAGTTGTTTTTTTAAAAGTAATTATTGCTCTAAGTCTTTGTATATTTTTGAGCTATTGTCTAGCTTGTGCATATGTGTGTACAAAAACACCAAAAGAAATGTAATGCATTTCTAGAAAAAACAATTATTTTGTATTTTTATCTATTAAAAAAAATAAATAGATCAACTTTATCAATGTGCAACATTAAAATTACTGATTCTAACAACACTTGATGGCAGTCGTATTAACTTACTGACTTTCCAAATTTCCTAGACAACATCTTTACCTGGGTATCTTATTCAAACTCAGTCTATATACTTAACCATTACATACTGAAAAACACGTGTTTACCTCATTTATCTGAGCCAGCTTCTGCCGCACTGTCAAATAAAATCAAAACAAAACCACGTGGGTGAAAAGGGAAGTGACGTTTCCACAAGTTAAAGCCCTAAGCGCACTGTGGCTGCAGGGTAGGAAGTTACATTCTAGCTTTTGTTTTAAATTGTAAAAATAAGAATTAAAAAAAAAACAAACGCTGATGTCAGATGTGCGCAAAGTAGGCTGTTAGATGTCTGTTTCTTTATCCACTGGAAGCCCATGACCAACTATGAATCTTTACCCTCAGCATTTTCTTGTAGGCGTAAACCGACCTGTTTATTGTCAGCATCACATTCATCAGGCAGACAGATGGCACCAGTAGAAAAAAGAATACACACCATTGGTGTAGTATCAGTTAATAGTTACATTAGTTGAAAATGAAGGTGACTTCCATTAGACCTATGCTATTCCTTTCAGCATAGATCAAGTTTATTGTTATTTAAAACACATCACAAAAATCCATAATAATAATTAGCTATTGGTGCAGTGAGTACATAGCTTAAGCAATAGACAACAATGATTAGTACCTCTATGAAATAAAATATTACACTGAAACAATCTAAAATCATTCATGAGTGTCTCGTGACAATGTCAAAATATGGTTCAGCCACTAAAAAAGGAAATGTGACACAGTGGTTGGACATATTACCCAACTCCCCTTTAGCTCTCATAAATCTGTCATAAACCCAAATGCACAGTCACCCATCATACACAATAGACTTTTAAACTAAAAGCTGCCGGGCTACTTGTAGGTTTATCCACCAGTTCTATAAAATGTGATTTCATTACATACATTTGGGTTTTGTAAAAAGTTGATTTAGTTTATTTCTTGTGGCCTTACCTTGATGTGTCACCATAAAATGTATACAGTCTATGTGTGCTACAGTAGGCTACTCTGGTGTTTTAAACTCTAAATGTTTTTTAGCATTAGATTTTTTTATTTTTTTTTTGCACATCTCACAAGATTATTAACTGCAGAAATGTTGCATAATCAAGACACTTTGGGATCAGCCTATATTGTGCATAGAATGAAATTGTGTGCACATTCCCTTGGCCCAATTTGAAAAAAATAGAACGTATTTGACAACCTTCCTGATTAGATATGTCAAAAAAAGCATTGTCACTAGTCAACATCCACTTAGCAGGAAGTCTGCATGGGCTGCTATGTGGCTTCATCCTCAAGCAGTTAAAGTCAGTTCACTTTCACAGTCATAATTTAACAATGGACGTGTCACAGGTCAAGGAAACTAATGGCCTCTGAAATCAACAAAGTATTAAAAACAGTCTTTATTGTGTTTCCTGCTAAGACAATGCAGAGTATGGAAAAATAAATATAAACACTTTGTTACATTGAAGGGTTGAGTAAATTTGGATTTTAAGTATGTTGCTTTATTTATATATTAAAACTAAGTATAATGTAATATATAAACAACCTTGACATGCAACATAAAAGTAACACAAAATATACACAAGTTAGTATAAGTATACCATCACTTCCAATGATGGCCCACATATGTAGTCTTTTGACTACAGGTCTACAAGGATAGGTGTTCACAATCCTTGCATGTCAATGCTGTCATTGAACTGTTTTGATTGAGCCAATCACTCATTTACTCCACTAACATTCCCATAGCGTGCTAAATGCTTGTACCGAAGTTCCTCTTTACAATATGTGTGTGACTAAAATCAATAAACATGCCCCCCCTCCCACTCTGAGTGAGAGAGTTCGTGCCTCAGTGCCCTCTTGTTCTCTCTCTCCTGTCTGCTGGCCGTCCCTCGACCCTGCTCCGCACAGGAAACCACCCCCTCTCCACAGGAAGCCCTGTTGTCCCAGTGTGCTCGGAAGGCCAAAGCGATATCAATTGTGGAAGCAATGTTTATCTTTTGCGATTTTATTTTAATCTTGTGCTTGCAGACTGGTGGTCAGGGAACCCATGCCCAAATTACATGGGGCCAGAGTGCTGAGTGGCTTGGGCAGGGCTGGTGCTTTCACACGCAATGCCATGCTCCAAAGAAGCCCCTTGCAATGTTGGGTGGGACATTGCTTATACAAGGTCACAGATTCAAATTTCAGTTCAATTTCATTGATCTTTTGAAATTGGAATATATTTAAAATGTATTATGAGTCAGAAATATTCATAAGCCCGCACAATACATAAACCTACACACACATACAATATGTGCTTGTACCACTGTAGTGTGTGACTTGTGTCATTATCACTACTGCAGTTAGACTAAGCTGAGTATTTGTGCTTTTTCAGTCACCATTTCTCTGAATAAAAATCAGTGAAGTTCCCATTGTTGTTTTTTTACTTCAGTACTTTGTTATTCATTAGCCTGTTTGATTTGGAGTCTGGCCAGATTCATTCATAATTTTCATTCATAACATGACAGAACACTTCCTTATAAATTATGACTCTTTGCCAATATGAAGTCCCATCAACTATAATGCTGTATGTTTTGCATGAAAATGTCTTTCAGTACTTATAAGTGGATGGCACAGTGCAGGTCAATTATGCAAGTCAGCAGATTTACAGGTATTTGTAGAGTCATGGAGTTATGGAGGTGGTTAATTGTTAGATTTGTCTCAGGAAAGCAGCTGGGTGTTTAGTGAGCTCATTGTGGGGTCTGTGGCTCCCCACCGCAAACATTCATATAAATGTGTGGTGGAGCTCATGTCTTGCGTGAGAGCCTAGAGTACCTCAGGTGTCACACTGACAGTAGCGTGCGACTGTGACTGTGTCTTCTGGTTAGCGTGACAGCTTAGAATGGTTGGGGTTGAAGGCCAGGTTTTTCCAGTTTTACTTTTTTCTCTGTTCTTTTTTTTTCTTTGTATGTACTTTTATGTAAACTTTATTGAGCATTAATGTCCTTCTTTCTTTCAGTTTTTTAAAATTTATTTTGTATTATATTTTTGTCGCAAGACATATAGTGCTTAGCATGTGGATCAGCAAAAAGGGAAATGGTCAATAATGTTAAAAAACTGAAACAGAAAAAGTCAAAATGTACAAATTTGGTACAAGTTGAGCATTTAAAAAAACAACAACAACCAAATATTAAAACCATAATGCATGCATACAATACTCCACAGCTGTAGCATGTGTCCTGGAAGTGCACTCCTGTTATGAGAAACAAAACGTCATATTATATGTTGTAACTTGTGCCTTAAAAATGCTCTCTTTTATGTACTGTGGTTGAATTGTTGTTTTATTTTATAGACTTCTTTTCCCTGGAATATTGGAGAAGAAAAGTGAAGACTTGGTGTCGTTGACCTAGCTGGTTCCATCTCGCAGGTGGCCAAGCATCTGTTTTTTCCCAATATATCAGAAACTTAGCAACAGTCAACAGTCAAACAAATCAGTGTACCCTGGCCAGGTGGCAGGTCGACTCAGGTGAGACTAAGAGCAAAGTACATGGTCACATAACTTAGTGTGCCCCCTCCCACACTGCTGCTGTTGTGCAATGGATTTTGTAATGTTCACTGGAAAGTGGCTTGATATCACTGCTCATTTTGAATTCTTATCACATCTCTCTGGTGGTCATCTATTCTGTTTTGGACCCTGGGACAGCTTCACCTGCTTGTCTTCATAGAGATATAAAATTTTAATGCCAAACTGTGGAACATTTTAGGCAAAGCAATAAATTCTCCATGAATACAACCAAGTGACAGACCTTCCATTAGAAAAGTTACCTAGTGCACCTTGGTGGCAGATCAATAAATTGTTGATTGGATGTAGCGTGAAGGAACAGCTGTCTCCCATTGAGAAAAACAGCTGCAGTGCAATGCTTCCTTACATGCTACATCTACTTCCCAGGGCTGTCATCATAATCCCGGGCCTTGACACTCTGTAATTAGCATGCCGCCGTACAACCTTACATAAACAGCACTTCTCAAGCAGGAAGAAAACAGCTGACCTGAAATCTTTGTCCGTAAACAGATATCACTCACAAGTTGAATCAGAAATAAGAAATTAAAATGCCCATGGAGTGGAGATATTAGACAAATGAACAATTTTAATCTGATCTGATTTATTTTGTCTTTAAATAACTACTCAAAGTCTCACTATAGTGCACAGAAAATCTAAAGAAGAAGTAAATTAGAACTAGGCGATATGCCAAAAAACTAGCAAAAAAAATATTTTCTGCTCCAAAATAAATATGGATGTATTATTGAGCAAGGTGTATACAACATGCCACACATGAAGAGCTCCTGAGGTCTCAACACACATCTTTTTTGGATGTCTGTTGCAAGTTTCATTGTAGGTGATTATAAAAGTAACTTTTGGGTTATTTTTTAGCAAATTGATTTAGTTGTCTCTGCAGCACTTGGAGATTCCTTGATTGGCCATTATGCAGGATCCCTATTGAAAGGGGTTATGAGAATTGTTAACAAAATCTACTGTATAAACTATTGTGAAAATGGGTCATGAAATATTCTAGACAGCAAAAATATGATCTACACTGGTGAGTTTAAACTTTAGTGTTCCTTCCAGCTGGTCCATCAGCATGCAGTTCAAACAAGTTCATTTCATTTAGCACCACAGGGAGGAATTGTTGTAGCCTTGTCTAACCCACAGCTATCCCAGCATAAGACAGTCTCACACACACACACACAGTCAGCGTGTATTGCTTTCAGTGCTGTCAGATATCTTGTCATGCCTGAAGGATTGCTTCCAGCCCAGTATTTTTTAACACTGCTGCTTGTTTAGTGTAACTAGTAGTAGAGTTAGTTTGTAGTACCATATGAGTGGGTGTGACTGTTTATCAATCAGTGTATTTTTAATTGCACCATCCTCGGCAGTACTTGGTGGGATGGACAGGAAATAATTATTAGAGCATTCTATTGGCACGTTCATTTCCTTGCGTGACACTTTAACAGTTTGCATGTCAAGAGGCAGTTAACTTATGTCAGGCTTATCATTCACATAGGCTCAAGTTCTCTGTACTCTGTGGCTTGTCCACTAAAAGAGGCTGCATATTACATACTGTAAGTACTAATCAGAAAGGAGAACATAAAGTTACCTCATCTTAACTAAATATTTAAGCGGATATGCCTCCACGCTTTACTCCAGTGTGCTGTGGATATGAATGATAAAATGACAAATAGATGAACTAGGTTAACCTTTGCACATTTCCTTATATAAATTGTCTTAAATTTTCCTCCAGTGGTTATAGACTTCTTGGAACTAAAGCATGTTTTACTATGTAAATTGCCCTAAATAGGTAAACTCGTAGGGCAATATGATTTTCAGTGCTATGTGTTTAAAATGTGTTTATACTGTACTATACACTTTTTGTATTGTATCCAATAATGAATCTCTTACACATTGCTATTGTCCTACCCCCATGGTAGTCCTCCCATCCCTCATCAAGAGCCACTGGGATACCTTTGCAGGCTTGTGTGGTTTATGTTTGTCCCAATTTTTGTCACGCTAACCTGTTCTGTATTTTGACTTAACAGGTAAGCATTGTGGGGGGTCCAGCCCAGAGCAAGAGCAAATAGTTGGGGATTGGTCAAAAGTCATGTGATGGTGCGTGTGAACTCACAGCCCACGGGGAGTAGGCGTCACACTCTGACTGCCTCGTGTTTGTCATGTTTTGTAAAGACTGCCAATCTTGTCTTTGTTCTTAGAGACAGCAGTGACAAACATGGAGGAAAAGGAGAATCTTCCCAGATGGGAACAAGATCAGGTCAGGAGGAGGAGGAAGGGTTCTCCCCCCTGGGAAGGGCTCCTTGCAGAAGGGTCCATGTAACTTACACATACACAACTGCCTCTGGCTAGTGGAAGGGTGTAAATACACAAGTCTATGCATTTGTCTTTATCTTAGAGGTCAGGTTTCTGAGTTCATCTCTGTGACTCTACTAAGTCATATCTTTCTATGCTGAGGTGATAATGACATTCTATGCATTGACATTTGACCTGAAGGATGTGTTTACGCCATTTAAGATGCAGATAGGAAAACAGTGTTTTTTTTGTGACCTCTGTGACCTTCTGTAGTTTTCATGCTAAGGGTGGACAAATATCTACTTAAAAAAATAAAATCTGATGATTTGATACAGCCAATATTATCACAATCCATTAGTTTTGTTAAAAGGTGTCATTTAATGATATGGTTCAGATTTAAAAATGGTACAAAATGTTAGTGGACTTTAAAGTTAACCACAAAGTGCAGAAATATGACTTTACCCTTATTTGAAAGATTATATGCTTTTCTCTTTTTGATTAGTTTTTATTCAGGATTTATGATTCTTTTTTATTTTGTCTACTGATGGAGAAGCAGAAAGTTTTACCAATCTAAGGATATGTGATTTATATTTTACACTCAGCAGCTGAGTTTAGACCTTAGACTCCATACTGAGAGTGATGTATCTTTGCACATATTTACATGTCGATGCCAGCTCATTTGCCCATCCATTTGAACCCCTATATTATAGATTAAAACTCAATTATAAACTCAACAGTCTAATTTTGCACATCTCCAATATATCTCCCACCCAGGTTTTATATTTGATAATTGATATCCAGTTCTTATTATTTTTTCCAGGTTAAAAAGTACTCACTCACTCACAACAAAGGTGGTGTCAGATTGAGGAAGGAACTATTTTACAACTTAAAAAAAAAAAACTTAATAAAAGCGTGCAAAAACGTGAAAAATGGGCATTTCCTCTTTCAAATGCACATTTACATGGAACAATCCTCTGGTTCCCATAGCATATTATGCGCCTTGATGTGTAAAATCTGCTAAAGGGTACATCAGTCACAAAGCAGGTCAAGTTGGCCTGTGCACAAAATCTATAGTTCTCATATTAGCCCACGTCTTCTCAAGTGGTGTAGTTTTTCATGTTCAAAGAAGGCTTCTAAAGCTCAAGTAACAAACTGGTTTACAGCCTTAGATCTTTTTATCAGTGCACTTCAGGTATAATACCAGTGAGTCTCAAATTTACAGAGGGATCAGCTTGGATTTAAATTTGTATTGTAAAACAAGGTGCACAACAGTAATTCCTTTGTTTACTGTCAGGGTATCTAGGATGCGTTTCTAAAACTTAATTTATTTTATTTTGCATGTTTTGTTTGAAAATGGAGATCACGCGTCGGAGGAGGTTACCCCAAAGAGATGTGTCCCCACTAAATAAAGAAAAAATAGATAGGAAGAAGATTAATGGTAGACCTATAGAGCATTTTACATGCTATTAACCATGCATTTTATGTTAAGTTTTTAATCATTCAACTGCTCGCTTATTTGTCTGAGGTCACCACAGCAAAGATTCTGTGCTAGATGCCCTCCATTCTTAATGCTGTGACAAGAGCGTGCATTTTTAGTGGAGATATTGAAGACAGAAGCAGGCAAATGTTGCCCTCTTGTGGTGTGACTTTAATAAACATTTGTACACAGCAGGGACATTTCATACTTTGTTGCAATCCTAGTTCATTCCCATACATTTCAGGTGTGTCACTACACTTTGTCTAGTTTAGTCAAATTTATCTTAGCCAAGTGACACTGTCAGAGTCATATGATGGCTCCGACCAGTCAAATACCTAACACACCCAATCAGTTGAGATTTGTTGTTCAAATGAATTGGCAAGATCAAGGTTATAGTCAACTGTATGTTTGTGCACATAAAGCACTGCCACTGCTGGGCTGAGTTCTCAACTTTCTTCAGTTGCGTGCAACCTCTCCTGCTTTGACAGGGAAATGGTTTCCTGTCAGTTGGTGTGTTTTGATAAAGCCTCAGTGATGGTGTGAATATGTTTACAAAAAGCTGACCATGCTGGGACTTTCTGTGACCCATGGCTCTGTGGCCAGTCGCTGCACTACAGCCACATTTCCTGCTTCCTTCTTTAGATTACATGAGTCAGGTCTGTTTGACCTGGGAGAATGGTATTAGCATACTGCCATCTTTGGTTACTTCCACGAGCACTTGATAATGAATATGCAAAAATTGTCTCTTTGGTGTGACATGATATGCCATTTATAGGTTAAAAGTTAAGCTGATGATGGTGCATGAAAAAACTCCAAAACATCAACTAGGGTTCACCATAAAAGATTATTATTTCCCTATAGCCTAAATATTCTCTCTGCTTTTGTCTTGTTTGTTTAACCAAATCTATCTTGGTCACCCCCAGGACAGCACAGCCTAACAACCAATATAAAAATTATGGATAACATAGGAGCTGACTGGACTAAGTGACAAGGCAATTGGTTGGTCAAACAGCATTTTCACCTCACAGATGGTAACAGACAGTTTTTGGTATGTTGTTTGGGATCAGTAACATTGTTAAAAGTCAGTTTTATATGTTTTAATTTTTTTCTATGTAACATGCATTCTTACCATGAGTGTGAGCAGGGTTGCCTCTCCACAGATCTTACCTGTTTATTTATTTACTTACTTACTTACTTACTTACTTACTTACTTACTTACTTGCTTGCTTTTACTTACTTACTTACTTACTTACTTGCTTGCTTTTACTTACTTACTTACTTACTTACTTGCTTGCTTTTACTTACTTACTTACTTACTTACTTGCTTGCTTTTACTTACTTACTTACTTACTTACTTGCTTGCTTTTACTTACTTACTTACTTACTTACTTATTATAAAACACAATGGCAATTAAGGCTTGACGTGTGGCACATAATCCATTTAGTTTCCAATGTTTGTTTGTTTTTTAGGTTTTTTTGGTTTTTTTGGGTTTTTTTTTTTTTTTACATAGGGCATCATTAGAAAAATACTTAGCTACAAATGACGCCACGCTACAGGCGAACCTCATTTGATCCCACATATGGCATCCCTCTGTCTTCCCAGCGGAGGCTCGTAGCTGCAGGCTGATGCAGTGGTAACAAGTCCTCCATCAGTTGAGCCTCACCTGTTGGCCACAGGGCTGCGCTCACACACCACTCAGCCATGGAGAGGCCATTCTCCTGCGCGCATGCGTGCTGTGTCCATTGAGTGGAGACCATTTCCTCCAGTAGAAGGCCGCAGAGAGCTTCTCCATACACGCAAATAATCATACACCTATGCAGACTAAGCACGCAAAAGCAAACCAACGCCTGGACTTATCTTTTTATTGTTAAAACTTGATGTCATCCATCCAGAGGAGACCTGCTGATGGGCCATTGTCGCTGAGGTGGAGGCTCGCCTGGACAGCAGCATTATCTCTGGGTGAGTGTCCCACACCACCGCAGTTACTCAGCCTCTTGTGCTGGTGCTGCCACCGAGGCGCGTTAGCGAGGTGCTACCCTAAATCCACTGGATTTTATGGCCTAACTCCGGGAAGATTTTATGCCGCATACTATCCCGAAGTTCCTGTTACAACTGGGTTTCTGTGTTAATCCAAAGTTTCCTGCAGGCTACTAGCGTTAGCAGCTAGTGTAACGTCACTAGATCCATTATCGGACTAATTTTAATCTTTATTCTTTGGACCAATAACCAGTTTTAAATTATCCATAAGCATTCAAAAATATGTGAATTGTTTAAGCTGTAAAGCAGACAGCATGTGTTTTCTCTTGCTGCTTTCCCCCCTGTCAGACGGTTTGGGGGATGTGGCTAAAACCTCCATGTTATCCTTAGTCCTCAGGTTGGACAGACCATCCCCTTTGTACGACAGTCATTGTTTCAATATCGCTGTCGTTTATGATCGATGGAGGTGGTTTGACAGTTAAAAAATTATTTGTTTGCCATTTTGACTGTTACAAACGCAAATGTTGTTATGACTAAAGTCATTGAATTTTCAGTCAAGCCAAGGCTATTACAGCTGATTTTACTCCCGTACAGCTGGACTCAGTATGGATGTTGACTGTCAGGATGTGATGAGGCTGCCACCAAATGTCTCAGACTGCTTTGTCCATCAATGCACCTATCAATGATCCACCTCCGCACTGAAGCTGGAACTAAGGCAGATCGGCCTCTGCCTCAGACAAGAGAGCACCCCCAGTGATGCTGATATTGTGGTGCGCACTGGTCCTGATGAGACAGAGAACTAGACTACTGCAATGAGATAGTAAACCACTGATGTTGAGGTATCTTTGTAGCACATGTCTGCAGCAGGAAATCAAATAGTATACTCACTTTAGGGGTCAAGGGTTGGCCTGTGGCAGGAGAAGCTTAGAGTAGGTAAATGCACAATAACACACAGTGGTAGAGCTTGTCCATGTTGTCTGTGAGCTAGCCCTATGTTCAGGTTTTCTCTGTGGTGTAAGAGGATAAGATGTTGAATTGTGGCTACATACCTTTGCAAGCCATAGTATGACTGGGAAGAATTTTGTGGCGTGTGAAACATGTTACTTTCTGGACTATTCTCAGTAAGACTACTACAGGATATTGAGCATAACATAGTATAATTTTAAGTCTTGACGTGAATTAGATTAATTTGCTGACATAAATGTTTGTAGGAATCAATTTGCCACACAAACAGCTTAAAAAAGTATATTTGTCTTTTCTTCAAAGCTTATCAACAATGAATTTTGGCATTTTATGTTTTTTACCCATTTAAAATGCTCTGTGTAATTCACTGCATTTTGCATCAGATAATTTCATCTTACTTTTCTCTGTTTAACTGTTGGTTTTAATTATTTACTTTGAAATACCTTAAAATTATCCCGTTAAAGTTTGCCTAAACTGAAGAAAATCTGTCTAACTGTGAAAATTAGTGATTCACTTTAGCCCTCAAGTACCTCTTCTTCCACCTTTCTGTCTCATTAGCTTTGTCCCACTCTCATCAGCTGACTGATTGCTAGACTGGAGTTGTCCAATCATGTTATTGCTTGACATGGACTAAAGGTGACAGGACAAGTCTGCAAGCCTGGCTACTTGTCACATCTCTTGCAGTTCCAATGAGTTATGAGCAAGGGTAACCTGGATCCCTGGGCTTCCCTTTCATGTTAAGCTTCTTTATGTGCTCAGCAGAAACATATGGATCTTCTGTCTGCTTACTGACCATCTCACTGTATATTTAAAGCCTATAGGCCAGGACCCTGCTGACCGCATGACAGTCTCCAGGGTTGGTATCAACCTTCCTCTCTCTCCACTTTGTAGACCATCTATTCAGACTGTTATGCATGTATGAGCATATGCAAACATAAATGCTATGGTCCACTTATTTTGGACGAAAAATGGAAAACAAAACTCTCAGCAGAGTGCCTGTCAATGGCAACACTTCCCCAAGGTTCAGAATAAGATGCCATCTGTACCCACATATGTTTGATCTGTTTGCAAACATGTTATACCTTTAGGTTGACATACAATAAATGCTGCTTGGATGTTTTATTTATATTTATTTATATTTATAAAAGTGACTAGTGGTTACATTGTTTACCCATGTTGAATTGAGTGTTTTTCTCATTGGGCTCATAATTGAAACAATGGTAAATGACAATATTTTATATAGGGAAGAGGCAGATAAGGCAGACCAATATTTGGTCTAGTTCTGTCACTATAGCTAATAGTTTATTTCATAGCGGTAGGCTCTGGGAGTGCTAAGAGGTCAAAGAATTTAACATGCAACAGAATTGTGTTTTTTAAAATATTGTTGCACATAATTTGTCACTATCATGTTCTTTTCAATATCAGACTTATCCGAGAACCATTGGAGAATGTATTTTTGACAGATTTTAAGAAAACTTATTTACTTTGGTGAAGAGCTATCTAGTCTTATGCAGACCCTTGTGCAATAAAGATACCCTTTCAGTAAACTACTTAAGGTTAAGGTAAATTTGTCCTCTACATTTGGCCCATACTTCAATGGTGCTGGGGCAACCTGTCAGACACCCGGGAGTGGAACCTGGAACTAGGCCTGTGACTGTCACGATAACACATTGTGAAGCATTATGTATTGCTACAGAGATATACTGCGATAAACTATAAAATTTTCCCATTTACACAATAAAGCACCATAGTCCCAGTAAGCAAATGTTTAAATATACAGTAACATTAAAAGCATGAGCAGTAACAAATAAAAAGCTGAATGAAGCAATAATTAGCCCTAGAAATTACTCTTTTAACCACCATATTACAACAAAAATCTCCCCACTATTGCAAAGACACTGTATATATGTTAAATATTGAGCCCCAAAATATATTGATCCAGCTATTATTTATTGAATGATAAGTCGATATAGTAATTATTGTGACTGGCTTACCTGTAACCTTTTTGTTGTGAGACGAGAGTGTTAGCTACTCATTAGCTACACAGTGCCTCTGGAATTTTTTTCTGGAAAGCGAAGTCAGTTATTGCCTTGGCCCAAAGATAAGTTGTTGATGCAAGCATAACATTTCTGGGTTTCTCACACTAAAAGTCAAATCACAGTTGCATTGTTCTGTTCAAATGTGAAATTTCTGTTTTTATTTAAATATATTATTGAGAGTTTAAAATCCCAAGAAATCTGAAAAGAGGGACAATATTCTTCTGTATCCAAAGACTTCCATGCATTCACTATCCTTACAATAGTAAACCTAAACATTTGTTTTACTGTTATATTTTATGTCCAGCACGTTCCTTCCCTCATGCCTGATGCTGGCCGACTCTCATACCTGTTAACCCCCTGTTATCCTTGGCTATCCCAGCCCCCCTCTGTCCAAACAAGCACAGTCGGTCAGGCTCAGACTGAATGGATGTGCAAGGGGATGGTTCTTTGTAATGTCAGCTCTGTAACTAATTGAAATTCGAGGTGTACTGTGCTTGAACTCATAGAATGCATGAAAAATGTTAAAAGGGACTCAAAGTGGAGGGACAACACCTCATTACTTATTGCCAATATGACCATGTGACTAAAGCGCTGCTGTTTTTTTTTTTTTATTATTATTGTTTTGTATTTGGTATGAGACAACAATTTATATGAATGAATGAAACAACAAGTTCAGATAAATTTGTATGGATGAAAATCGATTTTATTTTCCCCATTGGAAATTGCATTGGAAAAATAAGAAAGGCTACTCAATGAAGTTACAGGAACCAGCATTTTTAAAGTGATGTCCTCTTCCTTTGTGTGTCCCTTAAGGAGAATAGAAAAGGAAAGAGTTTAACACCAGGTCAGAACTGACTGCTCAGAAAATTACAGTGACGATTAACCTTTATACCAAGTTTAAACCTTTTCTATTTACAGTCTACAACAAAAATGATCATTTTTAACCAAAAGAATCTTATTATTTACTGCACTACAACTTTAGTTGAAAATTATATATTTTTTTTTTGTTTTGACAATTTTCTGTAGTTTGTAGAACATTTGTAGTGGAGAGGAGGAAAAAAATCAAATCAAATCAAAAATCTTTTTTTTTTTTTTAGAAAGAAATGTCTATTTTATTTTTAGGCAAAATTGTCCAGCCCTACAATGAGTTCAGTTGCTTTGCTCAAAAAACAGGGCTGAGTTTTGCAGTGATGGTAAAGCTAACAACAATTAGCATGCTAACGTGCACTTCCTAATTATCGGATGATAAAACGCTTTATACTTAAATGCAGACAGCATGCAGCAGACATATTTTGATCAAATAATTTTAATCTCAGACATACTCCAAAACATAACAACTTGGTTTTGACTCAGGTCAAGCAGTAATCAAGATAACACAGGAAATGTGTAACTGTACTGTTTATTAAAAATCATACTGTCAGAAAGTAAACTTCATCAAGATGTCCTCAAGTGACAAAATCTGGAAAAAACTAATGTTCCCATGATGACTAATTGTTTAATCGAGACAAAAAAGGCAGACGAATTGATTAGTTAAATAATCCTTAGTTTCAGCTCTAAATGAAGAGTGCAGAGTTTTATTTCCCATATTTGTTCCGGTGGCACACACTAAATGTCTTCTTTTTTAGTTGTGATAATTCTATAAAACCACTGCCAACCACACAAAGTTCATGTTTTTCTGCTGACCGTAGACCATGGGGTCAGCAATGAAAGAAATAAAGTGTCTGGTGTCATGTTTCTACACAGCCTCTTCTCGTATCTCCAAGGGCCATAAGAATGTGCCAACCATTTTAGATCTGGTACTCCTCCCTACATGCACTTCATACCTCACTGTGGCACGTGAGGGTCAGTGTTCGGCTATTTAGGTGAGTCTCTCAATAAACTGTATGTAACTTGGCTGGATGTGATGTGAAATGTGTCATATATTACATAATGCCATTTCTATTTTTGCTATGTGAGTAATTTGAATTTCCATCATAATGCAACAATGAGTGTCCCCGTGAGTTGTGTTCCTCACTCATCTATTTGACAGTTATGCTCATTTTAACCACCAGACCCAAACAGAGCTTAGCATCAACTTGCCAATTGCCAGCTAAAACTCATAAGCTACTGTGTTCTGTAGATGAATCATCCAATTGTCAAAGCTTGATATTTGAGATGCACCGATCCAACATCTGTTAATAACAATGCAGAGATGGAAAATAGCATTTCATTCTTTAAGATAAAACATATTGGCTGAACTGGTACCATTTCTGGATTGGAGCTGAGAGCCCATACCAATATTGCTGCATCCCTTCTTGCTGTGCCGAACAATTTACATTTGTCATTGTCATTATTTATTACCATGATGTTGTATAGTGGGAATGTGTTTTTGTCATACAATATGAAGTTCAGATTTAGGAGGTGGTGTCAGCTAATTAGGCTACACTTATTTAAGAACTCGTCTTTTAATGGCAACTTCTGACCTAGTTTACATTCTCCCTAGAGCTGAGTATTAGGTTTTCTATTGTAAGCTGTGACTTCTATCTTTGTTCATAATATCTCCCTCATAAGCAAATCAAATGCAGTGTGCTCACAGTACTCAGAGAAGAAGTTACCATTGAAACGGATTTGTAGTATCTGACATTAATGATCGACATGGTTGACTTTTCAAACTTCAAATGCTTTCATAATGTGACGCATGCACTTTCAAAGAAGGAAAGCTGATGGTTGTTTAAAAATGTATGATTTCTTGTTTCTGAATCAGCTGGGAGAGCAGACTACTATCACTATGTGTGGCAGCCATGTTTGCCTCGCACTGCGCATTAATGCAAGTCTCTGTATGAGTAAATAATTCACTGTTTCTGCATTTCTGGGCGGAGCCTCCATTATTCATGTTTGGCACAAAACCGACGGACGACCACTGTTAATATTGAGGAGCAGCAGATACAGGCTTAAAGAAGAAGTCACTAACTTGTGTCAGGTATGGCCAATATGACATCAGGTCATGATCTGACTGTGACTGTCAGACAATTGTCAGAGTAATGGTGTTTTCTAGGCAAGGGGAAAGTGAGACCTACCACTGCAGAAAATGCCCTGGAAGAACTGTATCTGAGAGATACAACTTGAACTTACACCATAAACAAAGTGATCCTTTCTTACTGATCACAGCATTATAGTTTCCTTTAGAATTAATGTTGCCTCATAACAGGAGTGAAGACATATTTGTCTAAAGCATTTCTTTTGACAGTGGCTGCAGCAATGCATTGTTGCCTGGCCAGCCACGTAAACATGGTAACTTACACGTATAAAGGGGGTTTAGTTGTTCGCTTGTTTCTGCAGAAATCCACACTGTTACGTATCTCAGGTAAAAGCAGTTATTTATATTGTTCTGAATGTTACAAGTCTTTTCGAGAGGAGAAACGTGTGCTACAAATTAGCAGCTATGGTTGGACCGTCCCAAGTTACGATGGTGGTTTGTTCTGCTCTATGGTCCGATTCCAGACCCTTCTGGATTAGAAGGGACTGGCTGATCAGTCAAAAAGCACTGTGGCAAAGAGTTTGTGAGAGCTGAACGACTTGCATAGATTTAAATGTCTACTTTCTTCTTTCACGGTGAGGAAATTTTAATTTAAAGGGAATGTATATGCTCTTACTGGTTTAAAAGGGTACTACAGTCACAATAGAGTTTGGGTTGCCAGTGCTTTGACCTGCAGATAGCGGGCACGTTCAGGCTTTTCTCATTCTCAGTATATGAACAGGCCATGCCTCACATGAAAGCTCTGAACCTCCAGAATTCACTTACTGAGCTGCAGTGGTTGCACTAACACTTATTAATGATTGGCTGCATGTGCTGGGGGTTAGGCAGTGAGTAATTCAGTGCCCTTTAAGGTTTAAAGCTAATATCTCTAAGTTTATTAGATTTTTTTTACCAGTAGATGGCAGATATGAAACCTATTCTACCCTCCCCTCACCTGGCCTTTGTTCAGGTTGACCTGCGGTCTCTGGTCTTCTTCTGTCATGCCAGAGCTGGTACACTACTGGACAGCAGTAACATAGATGGCATTTAGTGGTGGTATGTGAGAATACAACAGGGCAGGGTTGGCCAATCTAATTACAGATGGTAGCTTTAAAACAACTATTTCAGCATTGAAACTGGCAACACAAATGAAAGACTCAAGATGCCCATTCTGCTTTTTGATCAACCAAAACGTGCATTATTTTTTAATTAAGAATGTCTGTCTTCCATAATATTTGCTCTTATAACATAATTATGAACAAAATTAATGGGAACAATTAGTCTTTTGCTCTGTTAGTTGGTGCACTAGCACTGACAATTTCAAATTTTGTCGAACCTCACTATGTCCCAATTTTCTCTTATTTTTAGTCTTGCAAGTATGGCTCCTTTCAGTGCTGCTGCAGAATACGTCTTTTATTAAAGAGATTTGGAGCTCCAGTCCCTGGCTAATGCCACTGCCATATTGTAGCTGGAGCACCCCACTGTGGCTGCTGCTAATGACATTCTTTGTGTCTCCTCCATCTGTGCGCCTCTGCCTCCTCGCCTCTGAAAGGAGGAGTTGTCATGTTTTAGCTTCAAAGGCCAGGGTAGAGGCAATGAAAGCAGCAGCAGGCAGTTTCTCCCTTTGGTCTGTGCTCTGCCTCCACCTCCCGGGATGTTTAGGGCCGCTTCTGTGTAAAATGTTCATAGACGCCATGTTGTAAGTTGCATGTTCTCTCCCAAAACTCTGATTACTATGCCCCCCACATTACATTTGTGCAAAAGTTATTCTCCCAGTAAATGTATCCTTCCACTGGTCCAGCTATACTTTTCACACTTAATAACAAATGAAACGACAGTGCCAACTCTGTACCACCCACACTGCTGTTACAGTAGCTGCTAGCACATTTTTACATCTTCATTCATTTTTTTCCTGGTGAATAGCGTTTTAATATTATGCTACTCAGACTGGGCCAACTCTGAGTTTTTGGTCTCATAAAATGGCTTGGAGTAGTGTTTAGAGTTTAGACGTCTGTGTAATCCCTCAGTTGTGCGTTCTAGGTTCCATTCTTTCTTTTGTGATACTCAGAGTTTATTCACCTTGACCTTGAGACATAAGACATAATCTTCACCTGTCTGCAGCTGTGGCTTGAGCACGGTCGGTTTCCTGCTGCCCAGGAGCCCTGAGCTATGCAGGCCATTTCCTATCAGAACTTTGTGGGCACTCCATGGGGGAGTGCATGTAGGCCAATAGTTTGTGATGTTTAGAAGGCCAGCATTAGAAAGTTTGACATCTATTGGAGCTAATGGTGCTTGGAGGAGCTAAAAGCCTACATGATGTTGTTGATGTTGTTACCTCTTGAAAGTTCTTCTATATTTTTGGTAAAATTATGTCTTTGTTTTGACTTTATTCTCTTATTACTATGACTTTATGTAGAAATAACGTCAAAATGTGCTAAATTGCATTAAAGCTTGGTATTGTTTATGTTCTGGAAATTGATATTGAAAGTAATTTCAATAACAATTTTCATTTGTTTTAATAAATTAGTCAAAAGTCTTCAAAAGGTCTGCAGGAAACTGAAACTCATGAATACAAATATTTTAAGGTATTTGTAGTAAGATCACTATTATTTCACTTTCAATTTTTGGACTTTACAATGATGTTCCACTCACTTCTTCCAGTACCTGGGAGTTACCATGAGCAAGGCACTTTCCATCTCTTGTTTTGAGTAAGACTTTATCTTGTAATAATATGACTTTATTCTCATAAAACTCTGACGTAAATGTTAATATTTTACAGCTTTATTCCTGTAGTGCCCACATATTTAATATTTTTTATGTGACATCATTTAGAAATGTGCTAAAACTTCTCTATATGTATTGTTCAGATTTAAATATTAGACAAATGTGTAAGGACTATAAAATTACCCACAAAAATCATCCTCATCATTACAACACATTTGCTCCATTGCTCTATTTTAATCAGCTCTTTTGGCTACATTTTGAGATTAAAAACAATGTATCTGATATTTTGCCAGTCTTGAAGACAACATCACCAGTATTATCATAATATGAAATATTTCCCACCTCTACAATGCATACTTAATCCTTAACTGTTTTTGTTCGCGATTGTCTCATAAGCGCTATCTTAACTGGCAATTAATCTGGTAAGGCTCCCATGCAATCATAAGCAGCTGAATTTTGGAAAGCTGAGAAGCAAGTGGAGGACCTTACTTCAACGACTTACCAGAATTAAGAAAATATGCCAAAAATGAGGGAGCATTTTCTCATCATTGCCTTTGGTTGCATTAGAACCTCTCCATCCGGCACCACAAATGTTTGAACCTAAACAGGAGGGAAATCCTGTAGACAAAATAACAGGAGAGAGCCCCACACACAGCAGGCCTACTCTTTTGATGCAGCAGCAGTAGCGCCTCTATATAATGTATGCGATGATGAAAACGGCTGCAGCCCGCCTCTGCTCGCATGGATATTGCAGGGATATAAATAGCCACAGACTGGAACCACAGCAGGCAGAGCTCAAACAATAAGCTGTCAGCACTGCCCTTCCTCCCCCTTAACTGTTGGGTCCAGCAGCAGCAGCCTCCCACAGCAACAGAGAGGGGGGATTCTCTCTGGCTTCCTATCTTTCTCTTCCACTTCCCGCCTGGCTCTCTTTTAGTAATCGCTGTCATCAGAAGGGAGCCTGGGCCCTGAATCACTTGTTACGTCACACGAGTGGAGACGGAGAGCTGCCTGTCTGTTGGTCGCCCTACCTACGTAAAGTCGATAAAAATAGGCCAAGGAGCTATGGGTTAGACATGGCTTTTTTGCTCAGATATTGACGATTCAGGTGATTCTTCCAGGATCAGTTCAGCAAATGTTGTGAATGTTGTTTTGAAGATATGCAGATTTTTAATATTGGGTATATTGTTTATAATAAATCTGTAAATGCTGCAAAAAATAATAGCATTGATCAAACTTATGTTGTAATCTTTTAAACATGGGCATAAAGTGATATTTCTTCACATTTGTGCAGTCCTTTCACATCTGTTTGATACTCAACTAATACATTAAAAGTCACATTGTAGCACTGTTAATTAATTGAAATGTAATCACTTGACATTCTGTCATTTCTAATCGTCAGTGTCATGATATGTTAAATTGGGTTCATTTAATAAAAAGGTCTACAGCTCATCTTCTGTCAGTAAAATGTGGTTTGGAGCAGACTTCAGACTTAGGAGGAATTAATTGCACATTTGTGTTAAATTGCAATTATTAAGGCTCTGTAATGTTTATGTTCAGGAAATTAATATTGAAAGTCATTTTCATTTGTTTTAATAAATTTTCAAAAGTCTTCAAAATGCTGCCAGTAAACAGGAAACTGAAACCCATGAATACAAAAATATTAAGATATTTATATTAAAATCACTATTATTTCACTTGAATTTTTTGGACTTTACAATGAAATTCCACTCACTTCTCCCAGTACACTGGAGTTACCATGAGCAAGGCACGTTCTATCTCTTGTTATCCTTGGGCAGGCTTTTATTATGCAGGTGGTTTTACAGGATTTTTGCAGTTAAATACATGCTTTCATTCTCTACACAGAAGGCTGTGTTTGAATTTCTAACTGTCTTCTAGACCAGAGTAGAACACATGAAGGGCAGAAAAAGTGCCACCACTTCTGAAAAGGTGAAGATGGTCAGGAAGGTTTTCAGTGGCAGATGGCCCAGGCGGGCGTCCCCTTGTAATGACCTAGACTTTCCACTTGCTGTCAGTCAGTGATCCTCTGCTGGATTATGCACTGGCATCTGAGATTAAAGGGTAACTTCAACTCAGATCATTGACTTTTTCCATGAATTGCATCCCAATTTTGAACTTTCAATTATCCAAGTTAAAAACATTAGAGTAAACTGTAGTGGTTTTGTTGACATACTTTGGGAAAGTTGTGGCATTTTATTCAGGAAAAATACAATTTAAGATGTTTGGGCCAATTGTTTATAGAGCCTGATTTATTAAGTAATTGGAATGTTTACTTCTAATCAGATGCATGTTGCATTCTGTAAATTATGTGTGTAAGACAAACTTCTGTCTGACCCACTCACCTGACCTAAACTCGAACACGAAACTAGAACACGCTGTGGTGCTTCCAGGGACTCTCTTCCATAGCAATAGAGTCACACCTGATCAACATAACATATTTGGACTGGAGAGTCCTGTGTTGGATTTCACACTTGGTTTAAACTTGCAATGACCTTTGGATTTCCTTTGATGGTCTTCTCTTTGATTAGCAGATCAACATCTGTGTTGGGCTCACTTTGAAAAACATAATTACCAAGGAAACTGTAGCCAACAAACAGGCAACAGAGCACCTAACAGTTCAGCACCTGCTATGTAAAAGAGTGTTTTGAATGTGGTCACAGATAATGAAGTGTATTTTACTTTTACTATTACATTACATTTATTTGCCTGTTTTGGTACATGTCTTGAGAACATGTCTCCCCCATATGCGGTAAACATAGAGCTGTGATGGTCGGTACATGTTTGGAGGTAATTAGCTGATGACAGGTCTGTGCTGTCCACACTGCAGCGCCTGCAGCCGTGTGCAGTTTGTGTCAGTTTATTCTCTATTTGCATATTCTCCTTGTAACATTTGCATATTTTTCCTCCACTTCTTTTGGCTGTTAATGTGCTCTAAAAAAATGCTTTATCACAGTAATGCAGTTTAACACAATACTGAAGATGCCAGTGAATACTGCAAAATTGAGTGTTTACTGTTGAGAGCTTTATGTTGGTCAGTAGACCTACTGTTTGTCTGCTTAAATTGAGTTCAGCTGGGAAGAATTTGACATTCAGTCACATAATGCCAGTCACACAAGCATTTTGTTTTTGTCTTGGTCTTATGACTTATTAAAGAAGGCATATAATTTTTTTTTTTCTTGTAATAAACTATAACATATATAAATCATTATTTAACAGTTTGTTAATAGTAAACTGTAATATTGATCTATGATGGCTTGACTTCCTGTTCAAAACTGCATCCAGTGGAATTTCATTTATATGGTTTTATTGCTGAAGATTATTGCTACACAATATTTTTTAACCCTACATGTATGATCCCGATCTGGAGTCTTAATTAAGAATGAATGCAAGTTAGTATAGGAAAGTGAGCGGTGGTTAGATGGAAACAGACATTTTCTGAGCAATCAAGCCTCATATGTCCTCAAGACTCATATCCAGCTTTTATTCAGTCTAGTAATCTGTAGCATGGGCACCTGACAGTTCACAGCATACAAAGTGTTGTATTTATGTCAAGAGCTAGCAAGGGAAAGCATTGCAAAACAGTCTTAGGGAAAATGTAATTGAGTCACTGAAGGGCCCTTTTCACTCAGAGAAGCATCACTTGACAAACTTATACGCACTGGTCCCATATAACATCCTACAGTGAGCATTGCACCTTTTTAGATGGTAATATTGTAGACAAGTACAAGCTCTCATTTAAAATTTGCCTTGGTTTTCACAAAGTGCACTACAACATACCGGGTACAGCTCCTGGTCACACATGGCAAAGCAATGGAAATTACACGTCAGCTGCTTCCTTCGTTTTGGTCCCCACCCTCCCAGTTTTGACTTCCTGTTCACTGTGCCTTTCGGAAGTGACAAGCTTTAGATTGAGACTACTGTAAAAAGCCACTAAATACACATGCACAAACTATCTACTAAATTAGTAGTTTAGCACTGTAGTAGTACTAAATGGCAAATGATGAGTCCCTTCATCCATCGGTCTCATAATTGGTCATTACCAGAATTACCAGTGTATTATTTATTTATAAGATGTGTAAACTGATCTATTGCTGTGTTTCCTTATCTTGCAGCTCTGATGGTACTGGCTGAACAGTGACCGCTGCCTACCTGAGGACACCTGCTGCCATTTCCTTTCATCATGTCTGGCATCCATGTAAGTCAGCTCAGAAACTAGTACATAAGCTCAGAAACTAGTACATCTATCCTCTTATTTGTTTCACTTTTCCTAACTATAATTTTATGTGCTGGACATGGACAACCACTAACATAAGATGAAGCCCTTTCACTGCCTTTCATGCGTCAACAGAGTATACCGGCAAAAATCCCTTCTGCCCCACCTTTAATGTAGATAGTAGCTGAGTACATATCCTCTAAAGTAGCCTGACTTAGCTTCAGTGGTTTCATGTTACCAGACTCTGTGTGCTATAAGTAAATCTTCTCAAGGAGGAATTACTTTCTCTTTATCTTCCATTTTTGTCCACATGGAAAAGGCAGTTGTTGTAATCCATGATAATTAAAGGTGCTGTACCTGATTTTTACTGTCATCAAACCTGAAAAATAGAACTACGTCATTTTTATTGGGTTGCAGTGGTCCAGAGTTTTTACACACTTATCTTATGCATTCCAAACATTCTAGTTATTATATTGCAGTCACAGTAAAGCTAACATCAACTAGCATGCTAAGCGCACACTTCCTGGACAATTCTCGGACAATATAATGCTTTATAATTAGATGCAGGCAGTACACAGCAGACTTATTTTGACCTCAAAGGCTGCTACAATATGTCTGTACTCTGTAGTCTTTGCTATACATGCAACAAATCGCGTATGGGCCATTTAAGTATTGCATGACTTGTCAAAAAATTTAAATTGTATAAAATCAACATTTAATGATTAGATACACATCACCACTTACTCACAAACACACACATTTTATGGTGGCTCTTCTCTTACAAGAATAAGAGTGCAAGATCAATCTGTTCATTTATCTACTTAATCAGTGTACTGCATGCTTTAAACTTGTGAAGTAAGCAGTTGTGGAAATATTTATATTCCAGCTGGGCGATAAGGTGATAAAAATCGAATTGTGATCTCATCCCTGTGGCAATCCGCTATTTTGATCATATCATCATATCATGATTCATTATTTCTCTTTTTAATGCAGCTGTCTACTCACACAGACACTTTCTCATACTTACTTCTCCAACTGGATAGCCTCTAAGTGAGTGACAGATTTAACCAAACATAGTAAAGTGTGAATTTTCAGAAGAAGCAGACAATTACCTTTTAAAGGCAATAGAAAAACACAAAGTGTACATAAATCGTGGTTAAATAGAAATTGTGATCTGGCTTTTTTGCCATATCGCCCACCCCTAAATCAAGCATCAGTGTATAAATGTGTTTGTATAAAATGTGTTTGTAATTGTTTTTCTTTGTTTTCTCTTACCTAGGCCCCATGGTCATCTGGCACAGAGTGTGTAGCCAAATATAACTTTCAGACTGCTAATGAACAGGACCTTCCCTTTTGTAAAGGAGATGTATTGACCATAATTGGAGTCACCAGGGCAAGTACAAAAATGAATTTGAAGAATGAATTTCCCACTAGTTTACACACACAGACAAAGCACACGCAAACCATATGACTGTCTGCTAATACATTAATATTCATGATGTGACATGGATGACCACATGTGTGTCACTCTTTTAAATATGGTTTAACAGATTACATCATAACTTACGATACTGTCACTGAGTTAAACATTTTCAATCACTTGCTTGTATGTAATGATTGAAAAGAAGTTTTCTGTAGACACTCAAACTTTAGTTCTACTTTAGTTCTTTAATTCTTTTAAATGTTTGTATTTTCAGGATCCTAACTGGTATAGAGCAAAGAACACTGGGGGAAGAGAGGGAACCATTCCAGCAAACTATGTCCAGAAAAGAGAAGGAGTCAAGTCAGGGGGGAAACTCAGTCTTATGCCGTAAGTATCAAAAGGCCTGTGTAAATTAAATTATACAGTACATGTTAAAAGTACAAACATATTGCTACTATTGACCGTCTCAGAATGTTTCTATCCAGTTGTCAGGAAGTTACTAGGCCACTGTGCACTTTATACCCAGCAGTAAAGGGGAAAAATGTGGTGTACATTTCAAAAGTCCAAAAGCCTCAAAAGCTATATTATTCACCTGATTATTTGCTTGTTTTTCTGTCTTCTCTTCTCTGCCCGGCTGCCACAGAGGCCAACACCAGCTGGGCACTGGATTTAAATGAAGAACTTTGAAAACAGCAGCCATGTCAAAAGAGTGGAACATAATGAGGGCCATATGCAAATCAGACAGTATGCTACAAGCATACAAAATGTTAGTATTAGGACATTGCTATAAAATGTCATCATGTAAAAGAGACTGACAATTAGTCGTTTGATACGTTAATAGTTTAATAAAAGTTTCTTTTCTAATTTATCAATCAACTGAAGGCACCATTATTCCTCCAAACAAGATTTGTAGGTTTCATTTTGCCTGTGATGTGCTATGTGATGTGATCAGTGCCCCCCTATTTTACTATATTCTCTATTTTTTGTTCTGCTAAAATTGGCTGCTTAAACATACTGTTTGTTGTTTTTGTTAATATTCTGTCATTTATTTTTTACTCTCCTATAATGTATTAGCTTTGATACAACTGAAAAGTTTTGAGACTTTAGACTTTTGACATTGCAGAAGTATTCCTCAGAGTCAAGCACTTTGGGGCTTGATGACTTTATCATTCATAGCTTACAGATGTCTCAGGGAAGACCTCTCCCTTTTTGGGTGACATACCAGTAAGTCTTCAGCTGTGCTTTGCTCACTGGCACATATTGGCCTCTTTGCTGACCCCCGGTGGCAGACATTCACTCCACATATAGTAACAGCACCACCCTTGGCTGGTATGGGCTTCGACCAGCTGTCCTACCTCACCATCTCTTCTTGTGTGTCCTACGCACACTTGTTTACAGCATGTTCGTGACGTGATTTATGACAGAACATAGCAGAACATTTTCCACAGAACTGCTAGTGTCGTACACACGGCCCTAGGTCGTCGTTGTATGGCGCCAGTTGTTGGATTAGAGGGAGTTACTTAAAGAGCTGCTGTCCATCGGAGAGCCTGCCTTTACTGATCTAATCAACCCAACCTTGTATTAAGCTGCTTTGCCACAAGGGAATCCACTGTCTGGGGAGCAAGCAGGTCAGAGTCCGCTGTAGGAAAAGCAAGCAAAATCAATCAAGACTACGGCCTTATCCCCATCACCAACTTAATTGATACCAGGACATTGGGCTGTGCCATTAATCCTAATTATTACATTTTACAATTACCCCAAAATAACATAATCAATGAAAAAATAATTACGTTTTAAGTTTAAAGTTGCTCTCTGGTTGGAGCCATCTACTTATAAATCACAATTATAGCCGCCTTTTTGCTAAATCATTATAGATTAATATTGCAATTTTAGTCCAGAGTGTAAAATCATGATATGTTTTCTTTAAAGGGTCAAGTAGATGAGTATGTTAATGTTTTCATCCACTCTAGCACTTTTGCCATTTCTTGACCCTGACAAGGCACACTTGTGAAGTGAAAACCATTTCACGTGAATTCATCAAGAAGCTCATTGAGAGAAGGCCAAGGGTTTGCACGCTGTCAACAAAGCAGATGGTGGTCACTTTGAGGATTTGAATATAAAGTATAAACAAAATGTGCTGAATTATTTTACTTTTTTTTCTTTGCTACATAATTCCATATATCTTGCATCATATATTTGATGTCTACAATAGTTACATAATATGTAAAAAGCTGTCAACGTAAAGAACAAAAACACTGAAAGAGATGGTGTGTCCAAACTTTTGACTGATAGTTTCAATGCCATATGATGAGGCCGAGGCTAAGCATGGTTACATTGGAAGCATCTAAATCAGATGACACAAAGCATGGTCTCTTGCGGTGTACTCCTCACAACATCCAGCTTGAGCAGTCCTACATTTTCCTGTTTTTGCCGCGTCCGTCTGTCAATTTCCGACTCTGCCCCAGGCGTGTGTTTCTTTTAGAGTGTACTAGCACCACTCTTCCTGTTGTTTGGGTACAGGTACTTTCTCACTGACTCCTTAAGCCACCACCAGGCTGGAAAAGTTTCTGTGGCCTGTGATTATCAACTGGTGTTCTGCTTTTCATGAACCTCTTCAGACTATTATTACAGAGATGTCTTTGTGGTGAATACAGAAAAGACATTAGTGCAGAGGTCAAGTGATTCTTTTAGGACTGCTTAAGTACTGATTATATTCTGTTGTATTTGTTTCTCATGACTGATTCTTTCTCTTGCCTGTCTTCTAAGCTTTTCTCCTTATTTCTGTCTAGCTGGTTTCATGGCAAAATAGCTCGGGAGCAGGCTGAACGACTCCTCTACCCTCCAGAGACGGGTTTGTTCCTGGTGAGGGAGAGCACCAACTATCCCGGGGATTATACCCTATGTGTCAGCTGTGATGGCAAAGTGGAGCACTACCGCATCATCTACCACAATGGCAAGCTCACTATTGATGAAGAGGAGTACTTTGAAAACCTCATGCAGTTGGTGGAAGTAAGGATAGATATTAAGATTTTGTTATGTATGTGTTTTTTTGTTAAAGGTACACAATTCAACTTTTCAGGTGGGGGGGTGCCACTTGCTTGTCTCCATGGAGATGCAAATCTTTGGCTATATATTATTCCACAGTATAGCATTCAACTTTATCTGGCATTTATTCAATAACAAGAGGTTTAATTTCTCAAATACCTTGAAAAACATTGTTATGGTGAGTGGGGTTGCCTCTCTACAGATCTGACCTGTAATTTGGCCTGGTGGTGTCACTTGTCTGTCTCCATGTTAATAGATATGTTTAATGTTACACTGTGTAGTATTTTAGATAAAGCAATAAAATATCCATGGAGAAAAACAGGTGGAAGACTCTTCACAAGAAAAGTTATAGAGTTAACCAACCAGCTTCTCTAATGTGGTTAATATCTATAGATTTCTAGGCAAGGCAAGTTTATTTGTATAGCACAATTCATACACAAAGTAATTCAAAGTGCTTTACAGAATAAGAAAGACATTAAAATCACAATACAATAAATCAAAACATAAATAATCATCATAAAATGAACATTAAAATAGAAGAGTGCAGAAAAAAACCTTTCAGTCATATGCACAGCTAAACAGAACTGTTTTGAACCTGGATTTAAACATTGTCAAAGTAGAGGCCTGTCTCACATCTTCAGGAAGATGTTTTACGCAGCCAGGTTTTAGCTGCATAAAACTGAAACGCTGATTCCCCATGTTTAGTCCTGACTCTGGGCACCAGCAGGAGGCCGGTACCTAAAGTCCTCAGAGTGCGAGATGGTTCATATGGCACTAACATGTGGGAGATGCACTTTGGTGCTAGGCCATGGAGAGACTTGTACACAAGCAGAGCTCCTTTAAGTCTTATTCTATGGAGAGACTTGTACACAAGCAGAGCTCCTTTAAAGTCTATTCTCTGAGCCACAGGAGCCAGTGCAGAGATCTGAGCACAGAACTTATGTGCTCATATTTCCTGGTTCTAGTCAGGACTCGAGCAGCACCATTCTGGATGTACTGCAGCTGTCTTAATGCTCATTTAGAGAGACCAGTGAGCAGGCCGTTATAGTAGCCTAACCTACTAGAGACAAAAGCATGGATAAGTCTCTCCAAGTCTGGTTTTGACAGTATACCTTTGATTTTTGCATTTCTAATTGTTTGATGTTTGGTTGTAAGAGTTGTATTATATTTCTCCATGTGGTTGAAGGCTCATACGGAAACAAACGAAATGTTTTACCTGTGAAATCTCGAATAGTATCTGATTTGGGTTCACTTTCACATCTACTGGCGTGCTGAGTGAATGCAATTCAGAGGAAGGGCAGTGCATAAGAAGTGACAGGGTCTGGATAGCGGCTATCACACTCATAATTGGGCTGCGTCTTTGTGCCCCACGGTGCTCTGGAAGTGGACAACCGGGCCAGCTGACACCGAGACAGCCTCTGGTGCAGTCATGTTATCAGCCCACACAGCCTGGATCAGTCCCTGTGTCCCTTCACTCAATGATCCCATGCACACTCAGTTTATTGTATCCTTAATATCCTAGCCTCATCTCTTTTAGTGCACTTTCAATCTCCTTCTTAATCTGTGAGATTATTCCTTGCATCCCTACTTTTTATGACGATGCACAATATAATCTGAAGTCACCATTGTCATTGATATATGGACATTGTTCCTGGAGTAAAATAGTCCTAAGTGTGGAAGGCTTGTTTTATATAACATGCTGCCCTCTGGTGGCTGTGGAACTGACTTGCAGAATGTTTTTTCCTTATTATGTAGTTGAATAGTTGATTAAATTTCATTTTCATTGCGAAATGTGTATTTAAAACGTAACCAGATGTTGCCCTCTGAGTTTGTAGAATAGCCTAAATAAATAACCTAGCCTGACAGCATCCATGTTTGTTCTGAATTGCACATGGCTAATCTTTCCTCCAGCATTACACCAAAGACGCGGATGGCCTTTGCACCAGGCTGATTAAGCCCAAGTTGATGGAGGGGACAGTTGCGGCGCAGGATGAGTTCTCCAGAAGTAAGGGCACACTCTGAGCTCATTACACTACTCTATAGGGACACTGGCACCCAGGCACACAGGCATTATTACATTAGCATGTAAATACTGTCACTCTAAGCTTACTAACAACTCTACAGGCATGCAATACACACACGTTACATTGAAGCGTGCATCATCATCTTGCTGCTAATGGCTTGAATCACCAGAGGGTAGTTAATCTTTTAGTGTCGAGGGACTCCGCTGTGCTCTCAAGGTTAGACTAGGTCTCCCTTCACGGAAGCATTCATTTATTTCACTCCATAAACTCACATGGCCTTTTGCGAAGACAGCCAGAAGGATGAAAGAATTATTTCAGCTTAATTATAATTTATATTTATGCACATAAAAAACTGTCATCATAAACAGCATTACAAAATCAAAAATGAACAGACCATTAAGGCACAGGTTATATATTAAAATCATTACAATTCAGTTCAATTTTTTGTGTAGCCCAAAATTACAACAGCAGTTGCCTTACAGGGCTTCTCAAAATTGTTGATTTAAACAACAAAAAGTTACAGAAGTCGTTTAATTTAGCATTTAAGGTGTGAATCTTGAGTGAGATACTGTGCATTGGCTTTGTTGATGGTTACTTGAATACAGAATTGACCACACTGTATCGAAAGTATTTGATATTCAGACTTAATACTTCTCTTATTTCTTTTTCAGGTGGATGGGCTTTGAACAGGAAGGACCTAAAGCTTATTCAAACAATTGGCAAGGGGGAGTTTGGCGGTAAGGAGTCCCGCTATTGTTTAAAAAGTATATATTTTAAGGTAATGTAATGGTTTGTCCCCCTGTCTTTGGTTGCAGATGTAATGGTCGGAGATTACAGGGGGACCAAGGTGGCTGTCAAGTGTATCAAAAATGATGCCACAGCGCAGGCTTTTATTGCGGAAGCCTCTGTCATGACGTAAGATATTGCATTCCCTGTGGTCTGATAGCATCTATATCATTTTTAGAAAAATCAATATTAGTGACACAAATGTTTGCATTTTCTCTTTGGCTTCACAGGCAACTGAGGCACAACAATCTGGTCCAGTTGCTAGGGGTAATTGTAGAGGAGAGAGGGAGTCTTTATATTGTCACAGAATACATGGCCAAGGTCAGTTGTCTAATGGATTGCTCTCTTGTTGTTTGGTCTTTAACACTTACATCTATTAAAAATCTATTTTATAATGTCATCTCTTTATATTCACTGTGGTATCACAGGGCAGTCTTGTGGACTATCTGCGATCTCGAGGGAGGACTGTTTTGGGAGGAGACTGCTTACTAAAGTTTTCACTGTAAGCCCTCTTTCATATCTAATAATAGAAACCACAGAAAAATAGCACTTTACGTGGAGGGGTATGCCGCTGTGTCCCTTCTTTGTTCATATTTGATTATAAAATGGTGGCAGGGTTCTTTGCATTCTACATAAGATGCCTAAACTGAGTTACAATTAAGTCACATTTTAAATTTCAGTGTGACCTGGAAAATTAGCCCTATTATGCTAGTTAAATTATCACCAGCGTAATAGGACACATTTTCTACAGTTTTAATTTCTATTCTTTACTGTCAGCTTGTTCTTAATTGCTATTTTTTCCTACAGAGATGTGTGTGAGGCTATGGAGTATTTGGAGGCCAATAACTTTGTCCACAGAGACTTGGCAGCTCGCAATGTTCTTGTGTCAGATGACAACATTGCTAAGGTCAGCGACTTTGGCCTCACCAAAGAGGCCTCCTCCATACAGGACACTGCCAAACTGCCTGTCAAATGGACATCCCCTGAAGCATTGAGAGAGAAGGTAAAGGTTCCTCTGCTCTTTTGTATTCAGACTTATTTTTAATGTGCCCTTTGCTAATATCCATTTTACAGCGGTTTTCCACAAAGTCAGATGTTTGGAGCTATGGAATCCTACTCTGGGAGATTTACTCCTTTGGGCGAGTGCCTTATCCTAGAATTGTGAGTATAAGTAAGGCTCTTTCTTTAAAACAAGTTTTATTTTTTAATTTTATTATTAACACCAGCAGAGGACAGGCTTCATTGTGAGAATGAACACTTTTTATAGCAATCAACGGTATTGTAGCTTACATGGTAAAGGTTAAACGGGCACATTGTTTAAGGCCACCTTAAACGATGTGCTTTGCATTCTTACATGCATGCAATGTATGCAAGTACAACACACAGACTATAAATTAAAAATCCAATTATTTTGCTCGCACTGTTACTTATGCATTTACGTAGTTATTAGTTCCTGACCTTTGTGCTGTAGTGTTTCATAATTAATTTGTATGCATGACCTGTTAAAGCTGTCTTTATGTACCCTAGCCTCTGAAAGAGGTGGTTCCACGGGTGGAGAAGGGATACAAGATGGACGCTCCGGATGGCTGCCCTCCTGTGGTGTACGACCTGATGAAGCAGTGCTGGACTCTGGACCCCATAATGCGGCCCTCCTTCCGCATGCTGAGGGAGAAGCTGCAACATATCAGAGCCAAGGAGTTGTACCTGTGAAGAGAAGACGCAGAGGGCTGTAGGGGTCTCTACTAAAGCCTCTTCAGTTTCAGGTGGAGGCAGATGAGGAGGGACCTGTGGGACTGCCTTACCATGCCCCCTCTCTCTCCACCCCTCACCCTCCCAGCGACCTTCTTCCACAAAAAAGACTGTTGTTCTGTTTGTGATGTAAAGCTTTTGCCAGACGGTTTCCTCTACTCTGGATGGAACTCTTGCTTCTTCCTCCTGACTTGACCTGCCGCTGCTCACTTAACTTTTCTCTTTTTATTCCCTCCCCTCCTCCTGAACTTGAGCATTAACTGGTGGGGAGGCTGGCCTTTTCCTCCATGTTTGTCAGCTCGTTGTCTTCTTTCTTTCTGTGTTGCTACGTCATTCCTGGACTCTTTGAGTTGAATTTCGGTTCACCTTTGTACCATTCCATCCACTCCTCCCTCCCCTCTGCTAAAGGTGTGGGGCCTTCGCTCTGTGCCAAAGTGCCTCCAGTCTACAGAGCTCAAAACAACCCTCCAGCACTTTTTCAGTTGGACTTTTGTGGTTTAATTTTTTTAATGACTTTTTTAAAGATTTTTTTTTTTACTTCTTTTGGTTTTCAGGGAGGTCTTTAAAACCATTTTTGTGCTTATTCCTGCAAGCTACCCATCACAATATTTTCTTGGATCCCAGAGTTGGCATGGACAGCAAGAGAAAGGAGGCCAGTATCATGTTCATCCTCTAGCACACTAGAAACAACCCAGGAGAATAACAGAAGGACAACCGGAGCAATGGAGTTAGCAAAGATAGTTGAATCGTCATATGTGGGCTTGTTTTTTATATCAAAATGTATTTAAAGGATTAAAAAATGAACATGCAAAAAGACTCAGAGAATTGAAAAAAGGACTTTGATCATCCAAGAGGACACGTCTCTTGTTGTTAGAATGTTCAGTGTTTCTTCTTGAACGCTGGGGTCGGGGTGGTGCATGCTGTGTGTGAGAGGCCTTGGGTTCAACTGTCAGTGCTTTCAATGTTTATTGTTTTAATATGCTATCATAAATATAAATAAATCATTCCATCTGAAATGTGTCCAGATTTGTGTGATAAATATGTTAGTGTAGTATTCAAGTTTACACTATGAATGGGACTCCAAACATAACGAAGAATAGAAGAAGTGACAAGGAACTAAAACCAAAAAACACTGCTCCTACTCAATACCATATATTGTTGGTTTCTGTTGGGATAATAGCTTCAGTAGAAGTAGTAAAAGAAGCTTCTTTTAACCTAGCAACATATATTTTCTGTTTTATACCTGCTTCAGTGTCTACCCTCAGAATAATATCCTGCTAATTGTTCATTAATAGCAGGAGTACAATGAGATGGGAGATGGCACAGTTTCAGCAAATCTTTGAACATGTAAGACAGGATTGCTAAGGCCTACTGAAAAATATAGAAGCCAGTTTGCCTTGATACAATGCTTTGAAACATATTTCAAAAGACCAAACATTGTTCAGAGACTTGGCCATGTGTTGTGTGTTCCTAGTTTGTACTAATTATTTTGTTTATTCCCAGTGCTTTCTGACTGAAACCAAGCCTAACTTGGCAAACTCCCAAACCTTCCTGCCTCACTGGTATTATTTTGAGAGGCCTCTGAATTTTAATGACAATGACCGAGCACAATGGTCTTATATGAGCCACACAGTGTGTGTGTGTGTGTGTGTGCATGGGCCAGTCTGACCAGTCCTTACAGAGGCTATCCTGACACTTTAACAACAGCTCTGCAGCTCTGATAGGGTGGTAAAGTCCCTAATCTGTCTCCTCAGCGATGGCAAAGAAAGTAAAGCTCATTAATACCAGCTCAATGTGAACATAGGTCAACATGGTTTAGTTGTTGCCTGACTTGCCAAAAGCCACCACTGGGAGGCGATAAACAATGCAGAGTTCCCATGGGATTGGAAGCACTGGGTTGAATTCAGGAGATTGGTTTACATTTAGGAAAGGTGAAACTGGAGACACTGCAGAGAATGTATAGGCCTATCTGCATGCCAGAGGTATAAGGATGACAGATCAATGATAGGCCTATTCAGATCCGATATAAAGAAAGAGTTCCTCGTTGAGAATTAGAAGACATTCCTCTAAAGGCCTAGCAGGCTACTAGCCATATCGTTAGAAAGGCCTAAGCTTTAGAACCTCGGTTCATAACCTATTGAAATAGTGTTGCCTCATGCTCTGAAAAGAATTAACATGAAATTGTAAATCCAGTTTGATGTGAGGTTGTGTGGACAGTAGGTAATGTTAATGCACAGCACAGCTCCCATTTCTGTATGACTCACGCTTTGGTTCACACTTAAATAATCCTGACAACCGCTCAGCCAGGCGTTCTTAGCGGGCACAAGGAGGACTGATGTGTTAATCAGCTTTTGATAAGTTATGGATCTAGTGACTGCAGCAGCCCGCCTCACCACTACTACTTAAGGCTACTCCATGGCAACAAATTAGCTCCCGCATTAATCTGATTACACCGACACACATTTTTGGAGGGTAGGGGGAGATGCTGAGGCTTACACATCATACACGTGTGTTTTTGTGGAGCTAGTATGCAGCATTGTCCCCCCAAAGGCAGATGTGAGCATGCGGATGCACATGTGTGACAGAATCAGGGTGAGATACAGGTGACAGCCTTGTGGACTACTGTGGCGATGCTTGCTACAAAGCAACATGGATTCACAAGGCAAATAGGCCCCCCCCAAAAAAAAAACTCAGATAATTTATCACATCCAGATTCTTCACAGATTTAGATATGTTACTCAGCAGCAGCATAACCTGTTTTTGCAAGTAGCACTGTATATTTTACATCCTAATATCTCCATGACAACAAATGTGAAATGTTTTGTGCAGATCCATTGAGTGGAGGATTCACCAGGATGATAATTGGTTGTCTACAATGAATCTGTATTTGAAATGGCACGGTAAGTGCATGATGACCAAAACGCACTCATGAAAGATTTCTTATCCTTTTATCACCTTGAATCCATTAGAATCACAGTAGGATGTCCCGGCATGCCATTTTGGACATATTTCTAAAAGGTACCAGCTGTTAAATCAAATTACTTTCAACCATATGGACAACTTAACCTTCAGTTCTCTAAAGATTTTTTTGATCAGACAGTGTGACACTTAAGACTAAGTTTTAACCTCTTTTTGTTACCCAATTACAAAGGTATAGGCTAGCCTTTTTCTATTTGGAACAAGCCTTTATTAGGCTATATTTTTCCATAAAGGATAATGCCAGATTCTGTATGGTGTTAATTGTTTGCATCAATTATTTTAAATTAGATTGACTTGTTTGTATAATCCCTCATTTGTCCAGGTAGGGTTCATAGTGCTTGGATGAGTGGCAAAACATATTCACTCTAAAAATCTTTGTTCAGTTGACAGAATTCAACCTTCTTTTGCTGTTACACCTGCTTGTTTACACTGTTAGTCTACTGTTACATGGGTGTTCTCGATCTATCCCTTTCCTAGTGTAGCGACATTATGCAAGCATCCAGACAAGGGAAACAACATCGACATGAATATTAGGTCAATGTGGAGCCATGCCAAACGTCTACACAGCTTTAACAATGCACCGCATGCCTTTTGTATGTGGACTTTTGCCACTTTATCTCAGAGCCTTAAAATAAGCTGATGTTTCCTGCTGTAATTAGCGTCTGTTTGTGGAAGTTGGTAATGACAGGGAGGTTTACAGATGTCCTTGTGCACTGCTCTAGCCTATATTTAGCAGCCTGACTCATTGCCTATAACATGCAACATATAGACTAGTAGCTAATCTAGTCTGTCCATGCAATGTACTTTTAACCCAACATAGGCCTGTTTCCCCTCCACTCATCTTTGCATTCTTGCTCGCTGATGCAATGAGCAGATTCACTAGACCTTGATGACTTCAGTTGTCCTGACAGCTTGCGTTATTTACCAAAGATGCAAAGTCATGAGCCCAATGGAATGGATCTCCTTTTAGACATCTTTATTTACAAAGTGTCCATATGTAACCAGTCCCCTTCTGTGTTGTATTCTGGGTGTTGCGGCAAAGATGACAGAGACTCAGTCCAGGTTCTGAAGGTTTACTTTGTTTCACAAAAAGACAAATCACAAACTGCTGTGAGTGTGAGGCGGTCCAGCCAATATTCCAACCAAGTGCACAGCTCTGAGATTCAAAATACATTTCAAGGCATTTCAGATAATAACAATATATATTCATTGGCAATTCCAGAATTTGGCTGTCAAGGGTAAACCATAGACTGTATATATAAATGGACATAGCTAACCTGTTAGCCACTGCGTTCCAAATAGGAAGTGAGCATGGGCGCACTTCCGGCTCCATCGACTCTGGCTTCAATTCACATCAGAAAACTGTTGCCCATCTCTCTATAATTGCTGCTGTGAGCCTCGTCATGACCTTAAAATGTTTGTATTAACCCGCTCTACACGGTCCTGGTATGTTTATTTTGCGATTGTGTTCGTAAATCAAGATATGAAAATTAATAATAGACAAATCAGGCACCTTCTTTCCCTGAGGTCGCTCCCACTAGCGTTAGCAAAAGGTTTGATTGACAGCGTTGCTAAGTGCTCGCTCCCTGCTAAACCAGTGGTGCGGGCAGGAAGGGGCATTACTTTCAACGTTCTCGCTCTGGATTGGCTCTTTGGTTGCTATGATACTCACGGTCGGAATTCCTAATATGGTACTTGGCTCTAAATTCACCCCTATAACTGCTAGCTTCGAAGAGCTTCATTTGACTGGAGCCTAATGCTTTGGGTGACGCCACACTCAGTCCACTTCTTTATACAGTCTATGGGGTAAACAAACAAATTCCCTTAGGCAGTTGAAGTAAGTATATTTACAATTGATTAAATTATTGTAGCCATTTCACAAAAAGACTAATCACAAACTGCTGTGAGTGTGAGGCGGTCCAACCAATATTCCTTCACAGAGAAAAGTACAGTAAAAGTGAATTAATAAAACATCCAGAAAAGAGCGGTAGCAAAAAAACAGTTTTGATTACAGTTAGCTCATAGATTACTGATTAAAATTACATTTACAGTCAGGGTAAAAACTCTCAGTTTGGTCTGGGGGGGGACAATAAATCAATGGAAATTAGAACTATCCTTCGAAAGGAGTTGTAATGATACCTAATCATAAATTAAATAACTATGTTATTATAATGAGGCTATTATTAGCCTACTAGTGAATATTTGCTATTTGAACAATGAAAAGGTATTCAGTAAACAGTTTAATTTATTTACAAATAAGCTGTGTGCAGCTGTAGAAAATACTGTTGAACAATATGAAAATATGAAAACAAATTCAATACTAATTGTTCTAACAACTCCATGTAAGCCACTCCATGTTTTTTTCTTTAGATTTAGAAAAAAAATCAAATGTCAAAGTGGTAAATGTTTTAAACACACTTTAACAGAACACAAAATCCAGTGTGTCCGATTAATAGAGGAGATTATGGAGGACCCCCCATAATCAAAATTTCTCCCCCATAGATATTAGTCTAAAAACAAGCTGATCAACAGATGCTTGTTTAACATTCACAATAACATACAAAAGTAACTATTGTTAAAAAGAACTAACCATCCATCCATTTTCTTCCGCTT